>QVRM01003767.1:200000-275000 GCA_003439945.1 Dermanyssus gallinae | reverse complement strand
CACATGTCTTCCCGATCTTTACCATATAGATCTGGATAAATCTGCCATGGTCGGTAAGAACTTGAGTTAGGTAATGCGTAGTTCTTTTAGTTAAAAATCAGTCCGCTCCACTCGTAACGTGGCAATTTATAACGTTTGAAATTCAAGACCTCGTCCACGACCCTGGTGCTTCACGTTCCGTTGTAGGCCACTCAGCCTCCCTTTCTCGAGTCTTCTTTCGTGCATCGTTTTTCCTAAGTACCTGATCTTTCTAGCACGCTGTTCTCTAGTACGCTAGGTTCCACAGCATAGCTCCTAGCCTGAAACCTTGTGGTACACCTGCAGTCATCGCGTACTTCCTGCCGTCGCAACTCAGGCATCGCTTGGCCAGGTACACGGCTATCAGACGCCGAATGTACGCTGCTACTCGCTTTATCTTCACCGCACTCAGGATCAGTCCCCAGTTTACGCCGTTAAACGCTTATATAATACGTCCACCAATATCAGAAAAAGCCAAACGTTACAGCTCGGACGTTTTTATTTTCGACTCCTCGGCCTAAGCGAGTTTCTTCTGATAGTCTCGAGCGTTTATCTCTCTCATAACGGAACCCGTGCTGGTCCTCTGAGAGCGAAACGTGCGTTTCTTCGGTTATCGACTCGACTTTACAGGCCTTGGCAATCATGTTAAAAGAAGCCAGATGGACTTGCAGGCTAAGGCCAAGCATGTTCCCTTCCCGGATTTGGGATATTGGGCCAGGCAGGGGTGTCGTCCAGTTTTCTGGAGATCGTCTCTCTCTCTCAAAATCAAGCGGCGCCAGGCTCTAATGCACTTCCTCCGTGCAGCAGCAGCCCCCTCGGAGGTGGCTGGTGTATGAAGATGCTTCGGCAAATGTGTGTGTATATAGATATATATATATATATATATATATATATATTCAATACACCGTGATCCTTACGCGAACTGCAAGCATCACTGTTGTCACCCTCTCAGTGGCTCCGCCCATACTGCCGCTGCCTTTGTCTGCCAGCACCGCTGTGACTGCAGAGCACAGTCAGTCAGTCAGTCAACACTAACTGGTGTACTGCACTTATAACTGCAGCTATAAGCTCTGTAGATCAGTTATTTAGTAGACGGTCGCTCGATCGATCGATTGACGACGATCTTCTCAGCTATCTCGGATCACTCGTGCGGGAGACGGAAGTGCGGGATTTGCCGAGCTGCTACGCGTGAACCTGTATAGGGACGGCGGACGAGACAACACTCAATCGTTGTCGCGTCTCGCGTGCCGTATTTAGCCGACACGGCGCACAGGAGTTTCGTGCGGTGGTACTGTGCATGGTACTGCGCCATGTCACCACGATGTGCCGTGCAGTTCAGCGTGCCTGTTCGTAATTGCAGTTCGACCAACAGCAGAATCGAGCACTTGTTCGTCGCGAGTCACCCAACGATACGCGTCCACCCACGTGCCGGGAGTCCGTAGGAAACATCAGCAGTGGGATGTCTACGCCACGCCGTTTTGTGCGTTTCGTCTAAACGTGTTACTGCCTCGCGGCAAACTTTCGTTTGCGTCTACTGAACGCTCCGAGAACATTCCGACGTGCATCAGTAGCTTTATTAACATTATTATAATAATAATTATTATTATTATTATTGATAGCACCATTGACGGCATCACCTTGGAGAGCGGCCACCAACGTCGTGGCGAATTGTTGCAACGCCGACAGCGTCGATAACCCAGCAAACTCAGTAAGTGTTTGTTGCACTACAATCGAAGACAACAATAACGACAACAACAATTACAATAAAAACAGCAACAAGGCAGCAGTAAAGCGACCACCAATAACAACAACAATAACAACAAAAAGAGCAACCACAATAGCAAACGTTTTCATTGAGGATATTCGTTTTTCAGTCGGTCACGCAGCTAGACATATTTATTGTCGGTCGACGATCAGCCACGCCTTATGTAATTCGTTTATCGCGCGTCACTATTATCTTGCGTGCTTAACTAAGTCAGGTGCAAGTTCAACAGCGCATGGGGAGACGCATGGGTTTATTATGTACGTGGCTCCGAGAGGCACGACGTTTACCTAAGTTGTTGAAATTTCCGTTTAACTCTTCGTGTAGCAACTCACCGAGGATATCGTATTTAACGCACCACTTAAAGCTATCTCTATGCGTACCGATGTGTGTATAGTCGCAGCAGAATGTTGGCGGCCGGCTTGTAAGAATGCATGTATATCAACGATATATATTATCTTTATTAGTAGTTTTGAAAAGCGGCGCTTATTTTACACTGCAAGAAAAATAGATTTACCGCTATTGGAAAAGCTTTACAGTTGACGTGCGGCATCTAAGGCATTATCCATAAATTAATTTTGTGTATTTCTGTCTACATTGTATACTTGTGGGTTAATTCAAATCTCAGTTATTCGCTACGACCTTGATACAGAGAGAGATTCCTATTATTTATTCTACTGTACATATATATATATATATATATATAATTTTTACAAGAAGTTGCCTTCCCAGCATTGCGCGGGTTTTCAGCTAGTCTGTGACACGCATCTACATTTATGCGTATTGTGTGATTACTTTTAAGTCTGTTTGTGCCTTTGTTTTTGCCCCCTATTGGCAGACATTTCAGGTGGCAGCTTGACGGCAGCATCTCTTTCTCGGCCAGTGGATAGCTTCATTAGCAAGCACAGAACCTTAGCCAGGCGTCGGTCTCGATGGCCCCATGCAAGACTTCTGGCGGTGCGCCTCTCTCTCGACCAGCAGCCACAGTAGCAGCGACCGTTAGAACAGCCGACCGCATCTTCTGCGACCACTGCGCGTTCTCGACGGCCACTTGTAAAGGGCTAGCAATCCACCTGCGCAAAGCTCACGAGGTCATTCTCGACCGCCGATCCAGACTCAGGTCAGATACGCAAAATACGTGGGGTTTGCGGTAGGCCACTTTTTGCTCTCCTGCCCCAAACGGGGTACCGCTTACATCTTCGAAAGGCTTTCCACATGCAGGCCCCAAGTAATCGAGGATTGAGTACAGACTACCACGTGTAGTCTAGTTTGGAATGTACTTGGATCATGTGCCTGTTGCGCAGAACGCGATGGCAGAGTGTAAACTTGTGACTTGGAACGGTTTTCAAACGTTCTAACCCAAATCCGTTATATATATATATATATATATATATATATATATATATATAAGGCAATACGCCAGCATGCAGTTCACCTGGCTCAAATTTTGAAAATCGATGGAATTTTACGCCTTGTGGCTCTTGTTACACGTGTACGGAAGTTCGGTTAGCGGGTACTCTCACTTCTTGAGCAAAAACGAAACATATTTTCGTCCTTGTGCTGATATTTCAGCATTTCATGGAAAATCAAGCGCAGCTTTTCTATTGAAACAGGAGAACATTTTTTTTTATCTTTGATACTTTTAACCTGTTCCTGTAACAACATGTATACTACACGTTAGGGTTAATCATTGTTTTTCATTTGCGAGTAAGTGATTGTGGATTGTTTTTCACTCATATACTCAGTTTCTGCTAACTACAATTATTTTGTAAATTGCAAATTACCTGAACGCAGATTTGGACCATGTGGTACTGATCTGCGAATTATGTTTGTGTTTTAGCAGACGTTAGAATTATATATATATATATATATATATATATATATATATATATATATATATATATATATATATATGAATAATGGTTATTTATCTATACATTTTTGTTTGTGTGTGGCTATCCCGTTTGCGCGCAAAAAGTGATGTGCGCCTATAGATAAGTGTGCTTATGTCTGCATGTACGCATGTGCATATCCGTACGCGAGAACGACTGAGTTTGCTTTTGCAGGCGAAAGGCCGCCGACAGGAGGCATTTACTTCAGCCGGTACAGTACCGGGACCTCACGGTGAAGCCGCCAGAAACGATGGCGGCGGGCTCCTTCACGACGACAACGACGACAACGACAGCGCCTACATTTGCCACAAAAAGTGCTGCGTCTACGACCGCACCACCGGCCTTCAAATACGAACCTGGTCAACACCTCGAAACCCCTCGACGTAAGTGAGGAAAACAACCAAGGGCTACTCAACAAGTACTTTCGTTCTGTTAGCGAACAGTTGTCTCCGGAGTCTAGCTAGATGCTCGGGCATTATTTTCTTTGTGGCCGTTTACCACGCGCACTTGCTATGTATATGTGTTGGCGCTAAAAGGCAGAGTTACAGCAGAAATACCTATTAGCTAACTTTGTTATTATTATTATTATTATTATTATTATTAATCATTGATACGCAAATGCGGACGGTAAAAAAAGACTAACCGAATCCAAATGTGTTGGCTAGTCTCATATATATATATATATATATATGTATATATATATAAATGAAAAAAAAAACCAACCGACATCTCTACACCTCGTGACACATTGGTGGCAATATTTAGCGCTCGGATTACCACTTAGCAAATGACACCTGTTTAGAGCGGCACACAGATGGTTGAACAGCGGAGCTGGCGGTGGTGTGTAAGTGTCGAACCTGATGCTGATCTGAGCCCCGAGAAACGACTTTCACTTAGGTATCGGTCGGCGACAGGAGAATACCTCTTTCAGGTAGAATGGCTTCCCGACTCTCGGACCGTATTATTATTATTATTATTATTATTATTATTATTATTATTATTATTATTATTATTATTATTATTATTATTATTATTATTATTATTATTATTATTATTATTATTATTATTATTATTATTATTATTATTATTATTATTATTATGTGAGGTCTGAACGTATTATTGCAAACCTTTTAAATAATTATTTTACTCCATGGCGCCTAAAATAGATGCTGCGTTCCCTTTGCAAACGGCCAAAGACGACAAGATTAAAAATTGACCCTCTCTTCGGTCGCTCCCGCCTTTCAGGAGGTCACGAGCGACCGAAGAGAGGGATCAATTTTTGAGGCAAGCGTTGTATTTGATCCGTTTGCAGAAGGAAGGCGTTATCTATTTTGGGCGCCATGGAGTGAAGTAATTATTTAAAGGATTTGCAATAATACGCCCAAACCTCACAACTGTATCATTGTTTATTTTGTAATAAACACATAATAATACAAAATAATAATAACGATAATAATAAACCGTTTCCAAAATATTTTTTTAATAAGTTTATTTCTACCATCTACAATTGTTAGGTTTGACGGTGTATTTGATTAACTGTTCCTAGTTGCTTTCATCGACCCATAGCGCCAATAATAGAGACGGCGTTGCCCCAACAAGCGACAAATCAAATTTTTCAATGCAAGTCAAAAATTGTCTAAATTATTTTGCTAGCGCAGTGGAAACGAAAGTGGTACAGTTTCCAGTCTTTTTGCTATAGATTATAGACTCAAAAGACTCCCGTAAGAATAGCCCAAAATGATACTCATTCTCTAGACTAGATTATGCGAGCTCGGTCGCCGCTCTTATATCGAGTCTGCCTTCCTCTGTGATTGCAAGCGTTGCCTTTTCCGGATGCTTTTCATTCAGATCAACCCTTCAAAACATCATCCAGTATATCCAGTCACCGTCATCTTACGTCTGTAGAGTCTGTAGACAATATTGACTAGTTGATGAGGTGCACAGCGTGTACGAGTGTTCCATATGGCTCGTATATCCAAAAGCATCAATATTAGTGCTTAATAGTTAGAATTGTGATGAATGCTCGTTTTCACTGCTGTCGATAAATATTTTATCAGCACGACAGTGACACTCAACACAGCTGCCACGAAGTTATGATAACGCCGCCGTGTATTATACATAATATATATCTCTTCTCATCATTCATTGGCCGAAGTCATATCGCAAAAAAATTGCGCATTTCGGAGGTCAGCGTAAATTAGTGTCTGTCCCTTAGGCGCTGCTGCTGCAGCAATGCTTAGGTTGGCTAGAAACGAATTGGTGACATTTTTTGAAATTAATAAATAGATTTGTTTTTCTATTGTAAAAAAAGGTATAATTCATATTCCCATTCGCAGTTAAATTCTGTAACTTTTACATTATTCACAACTCTATTATTTAACTATTCTAATTCTAAAGCCCACACATAATGATGTAAGTATGAATATGCTGTCGACAAATTGCAGTTACCATACATTCTTGGGAATAATGTATGGAATGTATGTATCAATCGCCAGATGTTATGTTTTACGGGAAAATTACAAAAATCTGACGACGGAGAGAGAGCAACGTAGGGCCCATGGAAACATACAAAGGTTTTAATTTCACACACACGTGTATATATATATATATATATATATTATTTAGGCATACCGCGTATCTCATATATATATCCATGCCGTTTGCGTTTGCAGCTGATTCTTATGAACAACGGCAACATGTGAACGGATCCAACATGCCACAGGCCGTGCGGCTCGCGTCAACGAGTTCCGTCGGTAACTACAACGACGTCATTAACAAAGAGGACACGAATAAGGCCAATAAGAAGATCTCCTCGAACGTCTCACACATTTCCCTAAACGGTTCAGCATTACCAACAGAAGCGGCGTCTTCGTCCACCTCCACCACTCCGTGCCTGTCACCGGGTTTGGGTCCAGGCCACGTTGCTACGCACACCACCTATGCCTCGCGTCCTCTCAGAGGACCTGATGGGCAGCTGTTAGGTTGGATTAGGTTCGTACGTTGAGGTATTATGTTGTTGATGTTGTTGTTTCTACTACTGCTGCTACTGTGTGGCAATTATTTCTTCGGATATTTTAATAATAACACAATACCAATACTTGTTTACGATGATGATGATGAGCAGCCATGCTGCTGCCACAAGGACTGTTGGGGGAAACCCTAGATATTTCAATATGTCCGTTCCTTGGTGCATTGAAGATACGCTTCAAATTGAGTTCCAAGCTCGTAGGGGACAGAGGTTGGACTAAATTTTAAAACAGCTTTCCGTAAAAAATAATTCTAGATGATGATGAATCACTGTGATTATTTTTTTTAATCTATTATGACTGCTAGTAAAACTATATATTCTCTTGACTTGCTACATGCAAATTAAGTAGCGTCTAGCAATCTCGGCACGAATATGTTCTTCGATTTGATTGCGTCAGGCTCTCTGATCTTGAATCGCTACTTGGGCGTGTGCACGTGTATCTGTGCGCGTTTATTCTGGCTAGGTCATTAGGCCTAAGAAGCATTTGCATTGATCATAGATACGTACGGCTGAGTGGCAATTCGGGGGGGGGGAATCTCTGATAATGGTAGTGGTGAAACAGACGTCATTATGATAGTCATAATAATAATGATCATCATAATCGTGTGATTAGGCTTACGTGCCGACACCAGCACCGATTTTAAGGTGTTTCTGTTCAACGTAAAATTCTTTCTTCTCAATCTGTTTCTAAAACATTCTCTAAAAGCTTGTTTGCGATTCTAGACTATCATCCGTCCCCCATGGGTTGCGAATCTTCACTTTTAGGACACATTTTCAATAAGGCACCGAGGACCGGACAAATTGAGATATCTAAGGTTTCCTCAACAGCATTTCTTGTAGGCACAGCATCAGCAGCAACAAGCCTGCTGTTGTCTCTTAGCGGTGCATTTATTATTATGTGTTCTCATGAGCATCCTCCATCCTCCAACCGGATGCCTACCGCACCTACTGCTGCTGACTGAATGGCCTTCGGACCGTTTCAGGACGCCCGTTACCAGAAAATCTGCACACCCCAGGGGTACGGGCGACCACAGTGGGGGCGGCGACCATAGCGGTAGCGAAAGGGTCGCAGTGTCGCAGTTTAGCGCCATGCTCCCGTGTATTCGACGAGCCCCGGCTGGCCCACGAGCAACCCAGCGTCGCACCAGGAATTGCCGCTCAGACATGCCGCCCCATACGGTTAGGTCAACTAATATATATATATATATAAGGTGCATCCAATACGAGGTATGGTTTTCATTTTCCTATAAAAGTTTGTGATAATATATATATACGTCGAACATAGCCCAAAGGAACCGATCATACCGGCGTGTTTGCAATTCTGCACAATAAAGTATACATTACTAGCTTGCGTAGCAAAAAGCGAATAGCCAGATTAAGGAAAGTCATAAAAGTCAAAATGTTACGTTAACGCTTTTTTGTGCAACATCGTAATTTTTTCCATTACGACCGAAAATGTACGTTCAAAAGACTACTCTCAGGCAATAGCAAATTTAATGCCCACTACATTCTTACCAAAGTGATGGTGCTGCGTTACGTAATTGCCAAGTAACTAAGCTTTTTCGACAGTCATATCGAAAGCGAAGGCATGCATACTTGCATAGGGTGTATGAGAAAGTTAGGTACGTATTTTGAGGTTTGGTAGAACTCAGCAAGAGAATATTTTTAGTAGTCTTTTGGACGTGCATTTTTGGTTGTAATGGAAAAAATTACGATGTTGCACAAAAAAGCGTTAACGTCATAAAAAGTCAAAATGTTACATTTTGACTTTTTATGACTTTCCTTAACTACGTTATGTATATTTATGGCTATTGACACTACGAGTTTTGCTCGATATAGATAAGCTCACCCTACTCTGATAGGCACACAGATACGAGTATATTGTCAATATTATTAATGACACGTAGCAAACGATACATTTGTGATGCTCGAACGTGTGCACGGGCCTGGTCGGAGCATAGCCTAAGCGCCAGGTCCAGGCTTGGTATATATATAATATATACTTTCTGGGCTGGTTTGGAGTCGCTAGCGGTCGAGGTTTCTAGGACAAAACTGGATTGTTGCCGTGCGTATATTGACTTTTCGGATGCTCTGATGGAATTACTCATAGTTTTACCAGATTGTAGATCTGGTTGAGCTACTGCAAACATTTCTCTGCCATAGAAAGCCCCCCAGTATCTGATGGCATACGGTGGTCAAGCAAGTTTTATATGCCTAGAACCCCTCATGACGGACCTTAAAGATAGGACTAAGGTTGCCCTAAGGTGAGTCAAACGGGGGCGGAGGCTGAGAGCTAGCTAAACCTTTCATTCGTGGGTGATTTCGGGAAAAGAAAAGTTGTCGTGGATACATTGTGAACCCGGACAACGCACGATGACAGAAGTAAACCTTTTATTTACCAAAACAAACGCGGCAGCAGTTGCGGTAATACAAAAAGCAAATGCAGATGTGATGTTGATGACGGCCAAACAATGATTATTAGCGGCAAACTCACCTATTTTTACTTTACAGGCTTAGTAAAGTAGGCGCTTATAGTTTGTTATAACATTAGCCTCTGCATGATTTTTTATGCTTATCACCTAGGACACACGAAATGAATATACATATATATATTTTTTTATATACATATATGGCTTGGAAGAAATACGTCATCTATGCAATTTTTTGATCCGTTACAGAAGACAACCAGGTTCCGGGATATCTTGATTACCGTGTTCCATACTTTTATCCAGATTATATTGAGCAACAACAGCAGCAACAACAACAGGAACAGCAGCTACGGCAGTTACAACATCACCATGAATATTATCACCATCTGCAACCACAACTACACCAGCAGCCTGAGCAGCGGCCTGAGTTTCATGAAGAGCTATGCTACGAGCCAAGCTACGACGGACGGTTAGGGGTTTACACTCAGTTGCCCTTCAATTGACCTTCAGTTGGCGGGCGATCCTTCACGAAGCCTCACACGCTGGACATAGCCACACGACAAACACAACAACAGAAGAAGGTTCGTCGTTTCCCAACGCGTGGAGTATGACGATGATTATGATGAATATTACATGTAATGTCTATGATATAACATGACAAATCGTTTATAAACTAACGTGAGAAGTAAACACCATTTGTTTATGTGGCGTCCCAAGTTCACGAGAAACAACGTAACTTGGCACTTTTTCATTTCTTCACACCTATTCGCACCGGGTTTTTTGTCACAATTCTTAAACAATTCATCCCTTGGTGTTCCGGCTGCTGTGGGGCGATAAAGTGTTGATGACTGACCGTGTGTTGACCTCTTTATCTGATAGTGCGCACAAAAAAGCGAATGGCTTCAGCCTTTATCCGAGCCGGCGAGCAGTAAGTGCTCGTGCTGACCCCAATAGTGGAGTAATCCGGCTATTAACCTCTAAATTAAGAAGGTCACTCTTTGGTAATGCCTTCCTGCATATCACAGCATAACATACTTGCCTATTAAGCCTGTCGCTAGAATGTCAAAAGTGCACGTTGTTAACAGGTGCAAACAAATTATGTAATATATATATATATATATATATATATATATATATATATATATATATATATATATATATATATATATATATATATATATATATATGGAATTGCTGCAGCCAGTTTGCAACCAGCAAAAACCCTAGCCAATTCTCCTAATCATCTTAATGAAGGTAGCATAGGCGGTACTACCACGTGCTCTTATTCTTCCACTTTTCCAGGCCGGCGTAGAACGCATCCGGCGTAGTTCCTAGGTATTTGGTTATTGAAGGTCCCCAGCATACATTTTTGGATTTATAAAGAAACGCATTTGCTTGCTTTTTATGGCTTTGCTAGTGGGAATAAAACCGACTGACTAGGTCATAGGCTGGCTAACGCACGGTAATAATAAGCTTTGAGCACTGATGCGTTACACGCAGCGTACATACATACCATACTTTAACGGTAATTTTGCGTTCGTTTAACAGCGTGCAGGGATCAAGTTTTTTTCGTCATTTTAATATTGCTGTGGCATCATATCGCCGCGTTTACGAGTTGTTCCGTCACCATGCGATGCGTAATAGTCAATCGGTGGTTACCAAGTCAAAACTCGCAGCTATTGAAGCATTCTCTCTCACATTTTTGTGAGCACGCACTGAGCAATCCAAAGCGCAATATTAAGAAAACAAAATCTCAACCAAATGTATCAGTTCAAACGTAGTGTGGAAAAAATATTGCTCATATTGTAAACGCTTGTTACTAAGTTTATATGTCTCGTTTTCCTCGGCAATTTGGTATCTGTTTCAGCGTCCCGGTTCTTCTCTTGATATATATATATATATATATATATATATATATGTGTGTTAACCCTAATTATTTATTATGGTGCATTAACAGCCAGGTTGGGTAAACTAGAGACATGTACTTCTGATGATTGACAACAGTGATTCTTCGTTAGTCATCATTATGTATATACATCGGCCATTGTGCAAGTAAGTTCTTCTTGCCTCGAGACTTCCTACTTCTTTGAAGAGTGCAAAAAGCTACTGTAGTTTTAATTAATTTGAGCTCTCAAATTAATGTTTGCTAGGAATAAAACAAATTGTTACTGTTACTTTTACCATTATGCACCTTATTTACTGAATAACCTATATATATATATATATATATATATATATATATAAATATGCATTTTAGTAATTTGATTTTGCGTTTGGTCTCTTCCGTTTCAGATGAAATCGAAATGTCGTGTGCCAATAAAGGGTGTGGCGCTGTCAAACAGAAGCTGCATTCTACCTGAACGTACTTTATTTGTATTTATTCAATGGACTTCCTGTCGTTGCAGAGCGAATATATATATATATATATATATATATATATATATATGTATCCTAGCATATTTTGTGGGCTTCTTAACAAGCGCATTTGCTTGCGTTTCATGGATTTTCTAGTGATAATAAGAACGACTGATTAGGCCATTCCGTGCAAGCGCAAACCATATATTAACTGCAATTTCGCGTATAACAGCGTGGTGTTTTATGTTGTATTATATATTAAGAGTAAATTGTGGGCATGTACCTTAGACACAACTAGTACTTTTTCGTTCTTTCATTATATTAGTTGGTCAGAAAGTAACTGGGATGTGTTTTTAAAATGTCCACCACTCCTCCGAAAAATCTGCTATGCGCACAGGAAGATATCAATGTGACTGCAAAATACCTTCTAATAGAACCTTCGCAAAACTGATCTTTTTATGATTCATCCGGGTAGGCAAAGAAAAATGTCAGTTACGGGCGTGTGATTTTATATGAGTTCAAACGACTAAAAAAGTATTTCTGCTGCGGAAACTGTCTAAAGTATCTGAAGCTTACTCGGCGAGAATATTATTTCAAAGACTCCGTGCTACAATTGATTCGCCATGCTCCGTTCTAGAAGGCCTATTATTCTCAAAGATGACCGGTTGCGCGAAACTGTGGAACATAATTGCCGAATTGGTGGTTGCACCTCGGGGTGTACTCACACAACCATCGTCGCTTGCTTTCTCGCCTACGGTTTCGTGTCAAAGTTAAACTAATAGGTACCTCATAATTTGAGGTTGGCGCAACAAAGAGACTAACCCATTCCCACAAACCCAACGCTTTTTTCCCTACGCTTGGTGGGATAGGCATGGCATCGACCATCACAGATAGATACGGGCTACTGTAATCAGCTCGACCAAGTGTTTGCTGCCCTCCAAAAAAGGGGCACAATTGTGAAAGGACGCGCAATGTGGATTCGACACCACATATAAGTTTACCCAGCCTCCTTAAGATAGCAAGCTTTGATTTAGACATTTTTGCACCATCGGACTATCACCCATTCATATGTCTTCGGAACTATTCACATAGAATAAAATTCATTTAATCAGAAGCAGCAAGAACACACTTGGAGACACTCTTAGAGATGTAGAAACCAGAATTATTTGCTGCAGGAATCGATAGTCTGGTCCAGGTATGGACTATTAACTTGGTTATTTTTAAATATGTTTCATAAGTGAAAAATTCCAGTTACTTTATATATATATATATATATATATATATATATATACCTTGCCCTGATGGGAGTGCACGATTATGTGGGACACAACACGCCGCCTCTCGCCTTCCTCGACAAGTTAAAAATATCCAAGGCGCTCAATATCGCACACGCGTCTCGAAACGTTCTCCCTTCAAAAATTTTACCTGTAAGAACAAATGTCGCAAGGAGCCAGGTGAGGCGAACAAGGGGTTGCGGAAATATAGAAATCGAATTTTTCACCAAATGATCCGAAATCAGTGACAATATGTGTTTCAGTGCGCTGTCGTGATGACAGATCCAAAAGTTGTTTGTCCAGTGTTAAGGCCTCTAGCGCCGGACGTTCTCGCGCAATCTTCTTAAAATTTAGCGGTAGTTTTGCCTTATTGACCGTAAAGTCAGGTAAGAAAAAATTTGTAGAAGACGATTCCCATGTAGTCGAAAAGACAGTCAAGAGATCCTTGGTGTTGGATCTGCCCTGTCTGATTTTTTTTATCGAATCTCTTCTTAGAAGCACCCTCGGAGGCTATGGCATTGGTCTCGATGTAGCATTCATATAGCCATGACTTGTCACCTGTATTCTCTCTCTGAAGGAATCCACCGTATTCTGGTCTCGCCTGAAGGTTCAATTTAAACATGTCCCGATATTTCTTTAGAGTAAATCGGCTGTTGTTGAGTACGACATGATGAACATGTAGGTCATCTCCGGTCTTTCCCGTCGCAAAATTGACGGTATCACGTATGCACAGTGTTTCGAGATACTGCTTGATCACTATAAGCAGTTTGTAACAATTCAACCTTTTTAGAAGATATCATTCGGGTCCTAACACAGACCATGCAGATTCGTTGTTCATTTATCCTCTGCTCCTTAAAAATCGTCGATTCTTGTTTTCTTACTTCTTTAAACCAACTCAAACTGTGTATAGATAATAAATGGCCCCTTTAAGTAAGCTAAAACGGAAAACCTAGGTAGTGTCGGTTCATTTTTTAAAATTTGAAATACTAGAACTTTTCTATATATATATATATATATATATATATACACCCTCCCCCATACCTGAACCAGCTATATATATAAATGTTACAAACTGCTTATATCAATGCGCGTTTTGATACAGCATTTGGATACCTTTAAATAAATCGGAAAAATGCCTGATTCATTCTAGTTTCAATGGTGTCATCAGATCGACAGCGGTGTAAAAAGTTTGTAGCATATTCTTGAAAAATGTGAGGTAGCGTTTCTGAATTTTAGTTACTTTACTATGTTATTTTATGTTATCAGATTTTCGCTAATCTACAGTGTATGTTTGAGCGTTCTGGATGGTCGCAGAGTTATGCTTTTGAGGTATTGGGCGTGACAGCTCATAAAAAAAACTTAATGTTTTGCGAATTCTCTCTGAAACGACCATGTTGTATCTTCTAACCGGCGTTATATATTCGTTCGGGAGAAGCAGAACTTTTCTCTTACGAATACGCAAGGATGTGCTTAGTATCTAGACAGGAGAATTGGTTGCCTTGCAATTGCAGATTTCATGCTTCTATGTCGGACAGCAACACCAGTGTCTCGGATTTTAGTGATATTACTCTCACTTCGAAACAAGTCTTTTAAGAGACAATTTTTCATTGAAAAAATTTACTTCAACGAGCTCTACAGCTCCCTTGGACTGCTTCAAATATTTTAGGAGACTCTGTTTATATATATATATATATATATATATATATATATATAAACAGAGAGAGAGCGATAACGGTACATCTTGTAGCTGCACTTGTCGTTAAAGTTACTGTTATTTTTGTCGTCGTCTTCGTTTGTAACATTGGCTCGTTATAATTTCGTTAGCGTCGCGTTGCTGCGTAAATTTATTCCTGTTGTTGTTGACCAGGTCGGCGTTGTCGTCGATGGTGCCGTCGCATTTGTGCCCTTTCTCCACCACCTTGCCAACAACATGCTTTTCTTGCCACCAACCCTGCTCCATCGTGGCTGTGGGTCCGCCATCAGTCTGGTTTTGTATTATTATTATTATTATTATTATTATTATTATTATTATTATTATTATTATTATTATTATTATTATTATTATTATTATTATTATTATTATTATTATTATTATTATTATTATTTTTATTATTAGCGTCTGGGACAAGAATGCACTCAAACTGACAAAACTCGCAGCTCGCTGAGGTTACAGCGGAGCCAAGATCGACACATGCGTTCCTCCGACAGAGAAAATGTGTCATTGGAACTGCAGAGAGGCAACGCCAAGACGATGTTGAGTGGTCACCGACATTCAATCAATAATCATAACAATAATCCGATAAGTATTATAGTAGATGTTATATATTAAATAAATTAGTAACTGTAATGCATGTACGTATAAATAATAATAATAATAACATTAAACCCTTGTTGAAAAAATGCTATTATTTTTATTAATAATATTATCATCAATATTAGTTACTACAACTACTACTACTACTAATGATTTATCTGTCTTTATTCAACTACGCCCGAACAGCAATCGTACGAATAATGTTTGGCCATGACAAGCACCGTTTGCGCGTGTATGAGCGAGCGTGCTTGTCAATCCGTCAGCCAGACTGTCTGCGTGTCTCTGACTGTGTGTATGTATACGTGTCTAGAGATTCCCCTTTCCGACGGGGGTTCGCCAATCATCCCCCTCCACCTGACTCCGTCTGGCGGTGCGTCACGTCGTCTTCGGCGGCAGCGACAGCGGCGTTCCCTTCCAGGTATCGGCGCCACCATCAATTGCAACTGCATCTGTAGACGCATGGCTGGTTAAACCCCCCCCCCCGGTCTGCCACCGATGTCACCGATGCGACGATTACAGACTGCTACGACCAAGGACTTCATTCTCCATACCTTCTTACCGCCGGCTCCTCCACCCTCCCTTCCTTGCTCCCACCCTTGCTTTGCTTCGTATTCTTTCCCTTTCTTTGCTTTCTTTCTTTCTTTCTTGCTTTCTTCCTTTCTGTAGTTCTTCTTTCGGTCTGTCTTTCTATTTCCCGCCAATGGCAACAGGCAATCTTTTTTCCTTCACCGGCTCATTTATGCACTGTGTATCTGTGTGCACCAGCTAATAAGTGTGAGCACGTTCACGTGCTACCGGAATTTGTAGCGCAGCCACTGTGGAAGCAGATTCGCTAGCAGAGTCGGCAAACACATATTTGTAGTAGCCAGTAGTATTACCATCTGAAGAGATACCCCTACCAACAACAACAACAACAACAACAGCAACAATAACAACAACAACGACGACGACGGCGACTTGGGCCCTGGATATATCCCCGTCGACGCTGATTTTTCATTCGTTTTGTGTCGTTCCAGCAGCATCCAATACTCGACCGTGACTAGCGGGAACAACAGGAATAACGGTTATCGCTCTTCTCATACACTTCACTGGGGATGATCTTTCGATTAGGAGGAATCAAACAGGGCCGTGATTGGGTTCTTGGAGTATTATAATTCTACTACTACGTTCGTCATAAAGTGGTGACAGTCGTCATAGTAATCAGCTGATAGACTGATACGGCCGCTGCGATTTCTGCTGCTGCTGCTGCTGGTGAACACTGTACTTGACATTGCCTGTGCCCCGTGCAACAGTAGTCTTCTGATGGTGTTGGCGCTGCTTTTGCTACAACTTTAGGCGCTTCTGCACTGTGGCTACCGTAACGGGCTGCTCACCGATAGAGAAAGAGGCCGTGTCGTGGTCAAGGCATTCTGCCGTCGGAGTAACAGAGTCCCAATAAAAACAACAGCAGCAACAACAACAACAACAACAACAACTACTACTACTACTACTACAATAAGAACCACAACAACAGTGCTAACAACAACGCCAGCAGTATTAATCGCAGTTGCAACAACAACAACAACAACAACAATTTTAAGCGCGCGCACGCAATCTGCATCTACATCAGCGTCTGCGTCGTGCGTTCGCAGCACATTGGCTGTAGCGAATGGCATAGATGCATCGATACGCACTGAATGCAGAGATGAGGAGGAAATATTTCGACGGTGATCGATCAATCAATTGATTGATTGATAGAACTATCGATCCTTTATCGTGGCCCCTCTGTAGGCCTCCATCTGTCCATGCGTTCGGCCGGCCGCTGCCGGTATACTTCTGAAATCGCCACGCTCTCTTCGGCCCACGGTCAACAGCGACAGAATAGGCCGCTGAGCGGTCCGTCACTCAGAAGGTAAGAAGCCCCGACCGTCTGTGATTGTGATGGACATCGACAGCTAACAAACGCGCGAGGCATCGTCGTTACAGCCGTCATTTTGATCATCACCATTGTCACCACCACAGTCATCATCATCATCATCATCATCATCACCACCACCACCACCACCACCACCACCATCATCACCACCACCACCACCACTATCATCATCATCATTGCCAAAATCTTCATCAGCGACGACAACGATCACTCTAACGCACTTAACGGCGCTCTGGCGTGCCGGACCATCGTGACAACCTCAGCAGCAGCCGCAGCCGCAGCAACAACAGTAGCAGCAAGAGCAGAGCGCCACTGAGGACAGACAGTTCCAGCCGCCGGTGACTGCCTATGCAAGTGCGGGCGCTTAGTGCCCTCGTCGCCATCGACATCGCCCTTGTCGACAAATCTCCGCGTCACGTGTGTCGTGTGTTGTTCCCCTTTCTATTCGCCTCTATTCGCTTCGACCGAACTATTTGACAATCCACTCAGCCACAAAAGCAATCAACCAATCAAATGATTATCAACCAGCCCCCGTCTGTCTGTCTATCTGTCTGTCTGTCAATCAGCCAGCTTTTAGCCAGCCGGCCAGTCAATCTACCTATGTGTGTCTGTCTACAGTAGGTAGTATCTCCTAGTGTTGATCCTCTGTTGATCCGTCGCATCTTCATTACCACCACCACCACCACAACCATCATCGTCATCATCATCATTAACATCATCGACACCACCATCATCATCATCACCATTACCGTTATCATCATTCATCTGCGATCCTGCAAGTGTACTACAGTGTACCAGTAACGGTCACTTCAACGTTTCTGCTACTCAAACAACTACTGTCGACCAACGGTATCTGTTGAGCGGTCTTTATTGAGCGATCGCGTCCCGGTCTTGGCGCGATTGGCTCCAAGGGCCGCGTTCTAACGGCCGCTGCCGCTGCTGCTGCTGGAACAGCCGCAATTTGTTATAGTAAACATTGTCGTAGTAGTAGTAGTAGTAGTAGTGGTGATACGGGCAGGCGAAGTTGCTGCTGTATGACGGCGGCGGCGGCGGCGGCAGCGTTCGCAGCCGTTGCAGAAGGCCCGTTGTTGCCTTCACCGCAAACGCCGCACGTTAACGGCCACAGCGATCCAGACAGACGAGTCTGTTCGAAGTGACAGCACTAGCCAGCAGCAGCAGCAGCAGCGAAAACAGCAGAAGCGTCCAGTCAGCAACGGACGGTGCGCGCACAGACCTTCGAGCGAGAGACGCCGGCTTGCACAGCTGACCAATAGCTAACGGGAGAAGCGGTTGTCGAACAACTAACGGATTGTTGTTGCTGACATTGTTTACTGCGGCTGTTGTTAGTGCTGACATTGTTGTTGTTGTTGCTGCTGACATAGTTGCTGCGGCTGTTGTTGTTGCAGCTGCTGCTGCTGCTGCTGTTGTTGCTTCTGTTGGTTGTACCGTTGGGTCGTTTGTACGGTTCTACGATCCATAACGCCGTCGGGTGGCACTCGCGGCCTATTCACGCCGACTGGCAGAGGATCGACGGGTTAAAGCGACAGCGACAACGCTACCACACCACACCACAACCCAATCACCAGCACGACGATCAACCAATCGGTATCGCCGCCACGACAACAACCACCACCACCACCACCATCGCCACACAGCAGGTCTTCGGCGACCTTGGGGCATCGAAGTGGCCACCCATCACGTACGTCGTCAAAGTACGTGGCGTAGTTGTTGTTGTTGTGGTTGGTTGTATTTCGTGTGTTCTTTGCCACCGGCGCCACCGACGTCTTGGCCAGCCAAACCCCCAGGTGGTGGTTTACCCCTTCCTGGCAGCCATTCCTCGCGGGTAGCGACAACCTTCCAGACACCGCTCCCTCTCCACCCCACCCCAGCACACCCCGCTCGGCGGCGTGTTTCCTCCTTTCGTTCTGCGCGACGATGGCAAACAACTAACGGGAGGGAAAAGAAGAAGGAGACGAAACAACAGTTGGAAAGCCGAGCATAACGGTCGGAACGATGTACATCGATCTCGAGCGTGTATGTGGGCTTCTGTATCTCTGCGTATTCATGTGTCTGTCTCTATCGCCAGCAACATCATCGTCATCATCACCACAGTCATCATTGTCATCATAAACACCGCCTTAATAGCCCGAACTGGCAGCATATGTTCTGACCGCTGACATCTTCAGCAGACACTTGCAGCAGATAAACTCCCCGAGAATAACAAGGGCACTTTTGCCCGCCTCACCGTTGTCGTTAGGGTAGTTGATATAGTTGTAGTCTTACGAAGTGCAAATCAAAGTGCCCGGAGGCCGCGAAGTCTTATAGAGTGCCTTTGCACGTGAGTGCCTGTGTGCGTGAGGTAAACAAGTGCGTTTTGTGATTGTCCTATGGTGTCCCCTTGACAATACGATGAGTGATTGACGATTACCCCATTTCAAGACGACCAACCACTGGTCGCTTTGCACCACCAAGAGACGCAGAGCATCATATACACACGCAAGGCCCGCTGTGTCGGTTCATCATGTCGGCGTACAATATATTCTGTTAGGTGATCATGTAGCTCTATGCACACGTGCTTGGCGTTTGCGCTGTCCCGCGACACGTCTAGCGTCGTCGCCTGCTCGAGAGGATTAGCCTACATTGTGCGCTGGATACCCCATCGAAGACGATCGTCGTAGTCTCACACGCTGTGCAACAACGCGGTCTGTTTTCTTAAGGATTACTTCACCGTGTCCGTCTGTGGCCCACCTGCAGTAGTGCGACTAACGAACGGCTCCGTACGCTTGCGTTTCTGCGTGCAGACGTCGGACCGAACGGATCGGGCCCGACTCGACACCGGTGCTATCGGCGCCCCTGTCACCTCGTTTACCGCCACGTTTTCGACCACCCACATCTGTGTATGTGAATGTCTAAGCTTGTGTAATACGTGCGTGTATATGTGCATCCCTTAACCCGGGGGCTACCTCAGAGCATTCGGAGCCCGCTTCAGACATCTGCTGGTCCCTGTTCTTCCGCCCCGCCACCCCCTTTCTATGTTTTCTTCCACCTACTTGAAGTTTTGAAGCTGGAAACTTAAAACGCCTCAAAATGTTGGCTACACGCGGATTGTTTACGACGGCCGACTATATGGTGCTGGTGTTGGTGCTGGCCATATCGGCTCTAATCGGAGCGTTCTTTGCGTACAAAGGACGTAAGAGCACCTGCAATAGGGAATTTCTAGTCGGCAACCGAAAGCTGCAGGTAAGAACAGCCTCGAATAATGGCAACTTTTTTTTGGGTGCTCACGACCATCACAAAAGCTAACGCTGTATGCGAGTACGCTGTACCTCGTTCGACGCTGGAAGCCAGCCTGTGTCTAAAATTTGATAGATAAGATAGTGCCGTAAGATTTCCGTCAGGACAGAGCGACTTAGGGACACTGTCATATTGTGCAGAGTACTTCAGATGGCACCTTCGTATGCCGTCTTACAAAATGTTCAACCCTAACCGCTAAAATTAGCGAGTTGAGGGATACGTAATGTACTTGACTCAGAGGGATTATATATGTATGCGCAGCAAGAACATATTTATTTAACTCATAATTGGCTGTAAACAATTGCCAACATATATATATATATATATATATATATATATATATATATATATATATATATATATATATGAACAATTTTTTACACTCTGTTAGGAGTTAAATAAATGTATGCTTGCTGTGCATACATATATATTACATATGAACCAAATACATTACATCCGTCAAGTCTCTTATATATATATATATATATATATATATATACGGAATCGGCGTTTTTTCTTTTTTATAGGCAAACAAATAATATTTTTCAAAGCATTCTTTTGTACTAAAATAAATGGAATAAAATAAGCATTAATATACAAATAAATCGATATGTAAATGAATCAAATATATTGACTATCTTGTCAACTTCCTTTAAGAACGTGCGTTTTTCAGTTAAACATTTTTTTCCGACCGATTTTTATCTTACCCAAAACGTGCAGAATTGGAAGAACGCAGCGACCTCCATCAGTGAGTTCCCATTCAAAGTAGCTATTGAATGCTGGTAAAACTTTTATAAGGTCGCGCAATTTCCAGGCGGCAGGCCATATTTTCGTGTGTCGATAAGTTGTGGACATTACTAAGACTTTTTTCTAATTTGGCACAAATATTTTCTAGCAAAAGAGCACACTAATCGTATAGATTAGTTCCAGAAGTTCAAAGTAAACGATGCCCCTTGTATTCAACCAACAACACAGTAAAAAGTTTGAGTCTACGTTTTGCCCGGGCTAGCCGTGGGAATATCGCTATCCTCTGATCAGAAACGTTTTATTTTACTAAAAGAAGATTTTTCTGTTAAAATCGATAAACTATATTGGAACTTCCAATCTTGAGTTTGAAATACTGTTGTTTCAAATTTTGTCGTAGAAAAGGTAGGTTTTTTAAAGGCAACCTTGCGATTTACAAACGGAACTTGGCTCTAGCAAGCAGGTGCAAAATAGGTCTAATCTGTTTTGGCAACTCAGTATGTTAGAGGTTCATTTC
Source organism: Dermanyssus gallinae (assembly GCA_003439945.1). Taxonomy (NCBI): domain Eukaryota; kingdom Metazoa; phylum Arthropoda; class Arachnida; order Mesostigmata; family Dermanyssidae; genus Dermanyssus; species Dermanyssus gallinae. The sequence continues at coordinate 253,458 of QVRM01003767.1, read as the reverse complement.
GAGAATTTGAAAATTATTCTAGGCTTGTTGAACACTCTGACAAAAGGAGCAGATCTTATTTTTAGTTGATCTGCTATTGTGTTTATTATGCATTCATAATATACGCTAATATTTGCTAAGTGGTTCAGCCCAATAACGTATCCTTGTCTTGAGCAAAGTCCCTATAGCAGCGCAGCATTGAGAATTGGTGCAAAAACGAAAGCACGGATAATAATTATACCAGATCATACCATATCAGAACAATCCGTGTCAGGTTCTTAAATATTTCGCATGTACGAGTGTATACATTTAAGGTTGCTGCTAATGCGCTTGTGTGCGTACGTAAATTCAAATTATTTGCAAATATATGCCAGGCAGTTCGCATAAGTTCTGGATGCAGTGTTTGCTTTGGAGAACTCCAAGTAGATCTTTGACCAAACTTTATAAACAAGTTCACGCTTGTGTCTCTTAGCAACATGCGGAAAAGTTCCAATCCTTGTTCAGTTCGAGAAACCACTAGCATTAGAGATAGCCGGATAGCATAGATCGTATACAGGCTATACCAAAAAGTATAATACAGGCTCGCTGACACATATATACATAAGAAGGCGAATGGCGGTCTCGCAATTTGACCTGTCATCTGCGTAGAAATACTGTGTGTAATAAATACGTCTTATGACGGATACTCTCGCGTACTCCAAACGGAATTTTGCTTTCAGTTTAGATTGTATACCGCATTCTTGTTTAATCTAGCCCGTGCACCTCCGTATTTATTTATTTTACAACTCTAGGTGGGGAAAATTGTTATGGCTGATAGCATAGCACTTCGACCTGTCAGCTGTCAGAACAGCCGTCACGGCATTTTAGATGGTGCTCATCTACGACAATATATATATATATATATATATATATGTGTCACTTCACTTGCATATTAAGAATGCAAGTGAAGCGACAATTGACTCACGAGAACCTGTGCACTGGATACATTATTCAATCTCATATAGGGTAGGCTGCTCAATCTCATATAGGGCAGAACCGCTATATATATATAATACATGGCCTTGGTATTTTTCTAGTAACTATATGTTTTTTTTTTAAATATATATGTAGGTGCAACGATTCTTGTCGTGTATTGTACGCGTATATTTGCATTTAGTTTGCAATCATACAATAAGCAAATAGTGTTCGAAGCGTCGATTGGGTCGAAAAAAACCAACTTCTCTGGAGAGATCACGCTAAGGCTAACGGCAGTGTTGGTAGTACTAGAAATGGCATTACTAGGGCTGAGCGCGAAACATTTACGAGTGCGATAGGCCGGCATCTGGTGGTTATTGAGACGGGAGAGCCTATGTAATTCGACGCAGCTATTCGTCTTTCGCAGCCTGACCATTCCAGTTGCTTTTGGCTCGCGATGCCCAGCCAACGCTGAGCAGGTTGGATGGTAACACCGCGTAACTTTTCCGCCAAAAAAATCCACGTGTGCATGTGCTGTTTACAGGGCAAATATGTTAGGCTACGAACTGCCAAGGCGGCGTCTGTGGGTCAACTATTTGTCAACTAGGCAACAAAAAAAGGCAACAAAACAAACGCGCAAGTAAACAACAACAGAAGCAGCGACAACAACAACAACAGCAGCAGAAGCAGCAACAACAACAACAACAACAACAGCAGAAGCAGCGACAACAACAACAACAGTAACAGCAGCAGAAGCAACAACAACGACAACATTAGCAGCCATAACAACAACGGCAACAGCAATAACAGTAGCCGCAGCAGCAGCAACAACAAGAAGTAACCATAACAGTAACCGCAGCAGCGACAACAACAATAGCAACAACAAGAAAAACAATAAGCAACAACAAGAACATTAATAGCAACAACAACTGCAGCAGCAACAGCAGCAACAACGACAGCAGCGGCAGCAGCAACAACACTAATGACAGCGACAGCCGTGGCAATAACAACAACCAAAGCTATAATGACAACGAAAGTGACAACGATGTCACCAGTAACGATGCTATCAACGTCAATGAGGAGAGATTTCTTCTTGTTCACAAAAGAAAAAACCCGTTCTTTTGCCCATGCTGCAGGGCGGCATCAGAAGCAGCAGCATCTCCGGCGGCAATATTTGCAAAAGTCGCAGAACGCCCGGAGCGTCTGGCGTCTGTCGCGACTGGCTCGCGTTGCGCTGGTGACGCCCAACTTGCCCTGCCCAGCTGCCGATGTTGTTGTTGGTTGTTGTCGTCGTCGTCGTTGTTGTTGTTGTTGTTGTTGTTGTTGTTGTTGTTGTTGTTGTTGCTGTTGCTGTTGCTGTTGTTGTCGCTGTTGTTTCTTGCCGTTTGCCGACGGGCAGATGGAGAAGAGAAGGGGGCAACTCTTGGTGATTCTCTTCCGTCGATGCCGTTTTTGTTGTTGCTGTTGTTGTTGATGGTGTTGATGGTGCCCGAAGTGTTCTGGCGTAATTTTTGTTCTTGACGCTGCTGTAATTGTTGTTGCTGCTGTCGTTGTTGTTTGTGTTGCTGCTGTCGTTGTTGTTATGGTTGTTGCTGTTGTTGTTATCGTTGTCGTTGTCGTTGTTGCCGTTAGTACTCCGTTAGTTGAACATTGTCGCCATGTCGCAGCGTCGGGTAGAGTCGTCAGCAACAGCGACAACAACAACCACAACAACAACAACAACAACAACAACAACAACAGCAAAAACAACAACAACATGACAACCACCTCCAGCAACAACAACAGGACAACTACCTCCAGCAACAATAACTACAACAACAACAACAATAAGACCACCACCTCCAGCAGCAACAACAACGACAACAGCAGCAGCCGTTAAAACAACATGAGCAACAAAACGCTTAGTGTTAAGGTAGCGGAGTTGGTAGATGATGTTGTGGAACATTTTTGAACGGGCCATGTGACAGCCCGGGGCGACGGTATCATCATGTTCTTCGGCTGTTTTTTGCATATAATAATCCCCCACGACTGTGACATAAACATAACCCCACAGCGTTATGAGGTTATATGTGTGCGCGCGCAGGACACGTCAGGTACTTCACGCCACAACAGACCACACTACACTAACGGATGATGAAAGTAATATGCAAGCCATGTACACATTACGATGCACGGCGATGCGATGAAGTCATGGATGAAGTCGTACCCACCTATGTTGCAGCATATTGCATGCTGCTGCTGAGGGATCTGGTCTTTGGCAGTTTCGCCAACTCTGACTTGGCGTTAGTTGATTTATCCAGTTATGCGGACTTTACTTAGATATACGTATATACCGGGTAGGAATGCGGTCGGCGGTAACCACGGCAATCGGCGTCGTCGTGGTTAGACAAAAATCAAACGACAAAAAACGAAACAAAAACGTCGAAAACCTCACGACCTATCCGTCAACCAACTGCCTGGCTAATCTTCATGCTTGAGCTAGTTAGTCATCATAGTTGCGCGGCAGAGCTCTATCTGCTTCCGCCACTGATGTTTGTTGATGTCATAGACGTGTTTGTTGTTGTTGCTGTTGTTGTTGTTGTTGTTGTTGCTGTTGTTGTGTTGTTGTTGTTGTTGTTGTTGTTGTTGTTGTTGTTGTTGTTGTTGTTGTTATTTTTGCTGCTGTTGTTGTTGCTGTCGTTGTTGTTGTTGTTGTTGCTGTTGTTGTTGTTGTTGTTGTTGCTGTTGTTGTTGTTGTTGTAGAAGTTTTTGTGGTGGTTGTTGTCGTTTTTTGAAGTTGTTGTTTTCATCGTCGTTCCAGCGGCGAAAATATATCTCAGCCTGATTAACGAGCAAAATGAGCGAGCAGAACTGCACAGAGACTGCATATCGAAGGTAGAAAATCAGAAGACGGGCAGCAGAATGAGGCGCTGAACTAATAGTGGAAAATCTGAAACAGACATTAACTCATTACGGTAAAGAGGTATAAACGTCGGCTGGTTGGTGATTTAATGGTCATCGACTAGATATTTAGTTCTTAGGCCTTGCGTTCCTGTTTCTCTCGTCCTTGATGTGCAGCTTCCATTGTGCGAACAATCGCAGATTGCAGCAAACAGAGGAACCTGACGACCAATACGTAGCGTTGACGCTGCCGCGGTTAATGCCGTGTGATGTCACAGTAAGCAGACGCTGTTGTGTTTTACTAGCAGGAGTTGCTAGAAATGAAGGCCGGACAATACTTGTAGACGAAGCAAAAACAATCTCAATACTAGAAAAGCGCGGTACCAAATACCACACATAATGATTGAACGATGTATTCAAGCGAATACATCATTGAAAATACCTCGAAAAGGTCATCCTTGACAATTTAACAATAGATCGATACGATTAGATCTGTTGTTTATGGGGCGGAGTGAAAAAGACCGTCACCAGCTTCGAAATTGACAGTCGCGAGTCCGAATCCGTCGCGGTTTACGCACGCATATATACTCGTATATATATATATATATATATGCGTGTATACGTATTTAATACCTTTTGAATTTGCAAATTAATGATCGAGATATCAACCAGGGAATCGAAGCATCTATTTTATGGATCACTATTGATTGTTATATCTTCTACCCACAGCGGATACACATCAAACCTTGCCTTCTGTACTCACTCCAATAGAATACAGTCTATAGGGACTATAAAACAAATATCCGTATCGGTCGCAGCTAACATATTGGGAATTGTCCTAGCGGGTTTTTGGCCTTCTAAAAGGCGCTTGTCCAAAATGTTAGTCTATATATAAGCGTCTAAATGTCGTCACGGATGTTATAATGATCGTGTTCAAACGCTTGAAAGTAAAAAATAATTTCAACAGGAAAAATTCTGTTAAAAAGTTTCGTATATAAATGAATACGTATGTTTCTAAATACATTTGTTAGACACGGGCTGGAGATCTCTATACATGCAGCATGAGTTCACATGAACGCATGGTTATATATGTATGGACATTCGTGTCAAATGTTAGCAAATTCATAGCTAAACGTGTAAAAATGTGCATAGTATATGCACCTGTTTATGAACAACGTACATGCATGTATATCTATGCGCAAATATTCATATATACATTTACACATGTATTACATGTACGTGACTAAGCATATATATATATATATATATATATATATACAGGTAGTTCAATAAGTTCTAGAATGAAAACCAAGAATTTTCCAAATCATGTTTTTTAAATTTATCTTATTCGATATACTCCCGAGATGCTCAATACACTTTTCCCACCAAGATTTCAGAGCTTTCTATACCTCTTAAGTAGAATTCCGCATCTTTAGACTGAAAATAGGCATTGACAGCAGCCTTAACCTCTTCATTGCTGGAAAAACGCTTTCCACCGAGACTATTCTTCAAATGTTCGAGGAGGAAATAATCAGAGGGGGCCAGGTCTGGAGAATAGGAAAGTTGTTCAATAAGTTTTCGAACCTCAGTTGGGCCAGTTTTGCCGATGCTTGCCGGGACTTGTGTGCAGGAGCATTGTCCTGGTGAAACAGGACAACCTTCTTCTGCAAAGCGGGCCGTTTCACGATGAGTTCTTGCTAAAGGCAGTCCAACAGTCTTGCATAATATTCTCCTGTGATCGTTTTACCGCTCTCAAGGTAGTCAACCAGCATTATTCTACGTTGGTCTTAAAAAACTGTAGCCATCACCTTTCCGGTCAATGCCGTTGTCCGCACCCTCTTCGGAGGTCTTTCATCAGGTGCACACTATTGGCAAGATGCTTCTTGGGTCTCGGGAGTGTAGTGATGGACCCAGCTTTCATCGACGGTCATGAATCTGCGCCAAAAATCCGACGGATTGTTCGACATCTTGGCCAAATTTCGCTGTGAAGCGAAAACAGGCGCGTTTTTTTGGCCTTGGTTGAGCAAATGCGGCAGCCATTTTTCTCTGAGCTCTTTCATCTTCAAGTTTTCGTATAGGATAAAATGCACACTACCTAAACTATTCCTAATGCCTCCGCTATCTCGTTAATGTTCATTCGCTTATCTGTGCCAACGATGTTTCGCACTTTCTCTATGTTTTCCTCATCAGTTGCCGTTTTTTGGCCTCCTGGACGTAGTTCATTCTCGGTGCTCCTGCGACCTCTTTTTAACACATTAATCCAGTTGGAAACAGTGGCAAAACGTGGCGCAGGGTCACCGTACGTCTCGTCCAACCCAATTTTTACTTGGGTCGCATTCCAACCTTTCAAATAAAAATGCTTGATAACCACTCGAAACTCTTTTTTCTTCATTTTTAAAAATCACGCCGATACGTTGCACGGGAAAAGCTATCAAACGAAATCGCAACGGCCAATCACCATAATGTTTTGAGTGCTAGCAGTCCAAAAGTTGCAGTTCCTAATAGCGGTGGAAGCGCGCCAAAATTCGAATTCTAAAAAGCTCATTCTAAGAACTTATGGAACTACCTGTATATATATATATATATATATATATATATATGCTTAGTCACGGCAAATATGTCAAAAAATATATATATATATATATATATATATATATATATATATATAATATATATATATCTACATATTATATATATATATATATATATATCTATATAATATATACATAATATCATATATACATATATATATATATATATATACATATATACATATATATATATATATGTCAAAAAAATTATATCTATATATATACATATATATGTATATATATATATATATATATATATATATATATATATATATATATATATAGCTATATATATATATATATATATATATATATATTTAACTACGTTTATACATGGAGAGAATATGTACTTTGTGCTCATGTATACTGATGACATGTATACTGTGCCACCGGCGCTCGTTTGGGAGGCGCCTGACGAACCTGGAGGCTAATGCATCCACCGCTGACTCCGCGGTACGCGAGGACGAACGACTTCGCGGAACGCGAGGACGAGTTCATTATTTTTGTGCCGCTGGTATTCGAGACACGCACTGGGAAGGGGGACCCGACCACGGGCATGGTCGCTGGCATCTCCGGAAGATTTGCAAACGAATCGATTTGGCGACAGGGAAGAAAGTAGCACTTGACTAGCTACTTCATACATAAGGTCCGCAGTGGTAGTTGTTGCTGTAGAATTACTTCCTGCTATTACAACACCACATGTAACAAAACGCAACTGACTTCACGTGCACGACCAACCTTAGTTTAATTAGATGAAATACCTCCTGCTGTTGCAAAAACATACGTAACAAAACGCAACGGTCGTGATATGCATCATCAACCTGCGGAATCTAAAGTAAAGTCTTCGGGCTGACCCTCAGCCAAGATTTAACGTCCACGGGACTGCTTTTCGCATTGCTTCATAGACGAACCCCCATGAATATAAATGTGCAACGGTAGGGCTCGAACCCGCGCTTTTATGTGTCTTCCCCGGTTGCGAGGCGCAGATTAATTCCCGTCACCGGGCTCGACATCCTGCAGAATCTACGCGTGGAATAGCATTAGAAGTTGAACGCCGTTAATGGCATTGTTCAGAGGCACGCTCAGAGGCGCTGCGAATCCGCACATTAGCTTCCACATCTGTTTGCATCACGGTATGGCACATACTTGATTGCTCTTTCTGAGCCCGTAGCTCAATGAAAACAAATCGTTTAATGACACCTTTTGCGTATGCCCACAGGAACTCGTGACGAAGATTTTTACATTAAACCCCGCTTGGCCTCAGAGGCAATTTACGTGACATATATGACATTGGAATTGTACCTGAGATCCTTATGAATAAGCCCGGCGTGCAAGACGCGTAAATCTAACATGGTCGTTGTGGCCATCTCAATCTAACGCACAAGATTTCAGATCGAGATTGAAAATTGATTTTCGGATAGTCGTAATTGGACTGTGTCGATCAGTTTTGGAAATTTGTCGTAAAGTTCCTCTTTACTGTGTCGATAACTGGTTTTGTCTCTTCTGCAACCGTGGGATCAACAGCGATCCCTTGAACTGTTCGCAGACTGACATCAAAGAGATTTGCAACCATTACACAGGGCTGTCCGGCGCGGACAATATTCCGTACTCATATTCCGTATGTTCCGCATTGTTTCCTGCCATGGTTACACGTATTCGTGTTCTACTGATCCTGAGCTTTCGTCTGCTACCCGTCAACCGGCCGAACAGATTCCTGATAGGATGAGGATTCAGATTAAAAAAAGCCGCCAATTTTGACGGAACATCGTGCATATATATTTACATATATATTTCTGTATATCGACAGGTTTATAACTTCCCCGCGCAAAAAATCTAGTTCACAGTATATATATATATATATATATATATATATATATATATATATATATATGTAATTATATATATATTTATATATAGCTTTGTAACACGCTTGAAACTATAAGGTCATTATGTGTATATTTATATATCTCGCGTGCCTTTCAAACTTGTTTGATGCTCTTTGAATCAACGACTATATGAGATAAGCAGTTTTTTCTTCGGGGAATAAAAAAAAAAAAAAATATATATATATATATATATACATATATTTGTGCGTATATACATATGTGTTGATATATTTGCAGCTATACATGTGTTATTGGTGCGCTCGAAAAGGACCCATTGGCGTATGGTCCCGGGTCATTTGGTGTACAAACCTAAATTAATTAGTATACGACGCAAGACTTTACTAGCCAGAACCGATCAGAGCACAATCATCAGCCGGCGGAAACGAGTTGATCGGCGAGGTTCGACGTGTCAGGCTCACGAAACTAGTATTCCACACCTGGACCTATGCGGCGCTCACGTTCAGTTAGCTCAAGTCAAAATTTTTGCACAATACAAATTGTGTTGGAATCGATGGGTGGTGCCGCCCGGCCGGTAGCCATGCACATGTGTCAAACATTGATTTGGATGTCTCTGTACGAATGTGCCAATTGTGGGCACGAAGAACGTGGCCGTCAGATAGACTCTAACTTGGTCATGACTTCCAGAAACTTCGTTGAACAGCGCGCGGTGCAACAGCTGACAACAAAGACATCGATCGACAACATCTGTCGCTATCACGCCCTGCAATGGCAATGGTGATCACGATGGTGAAGGTGGTGGTGGTGGTGGTGATAGAAGATTTGTACTGTGGTTATTATGGTACGTTTTTTTTAGGCAATTCGACAGTTGAGACACACGTTTCTGCTGCGTCGTGGTGTCGCAGACATCGTTTCCTGCCGACTGGTGTCGTTGCTAGGTGGCACTGCAAATTCGTGACGACCCTCAAGACCGCTTGCTCCTCCAGGCCGGCTACCGGCTGGTCCAGTCTGATTCGAACCTAATTCAAATTGGACGGATCACGGACGATGTGTTGTGGGTATGTTCTTGTGCAATAAATACAACGAACGTTCTACTACTACTACAACACAACTCTGATGGTCATGTTGAGTTTGATAAGGGATACGACACGTGGCTTCATCAGTGCCGACATCATTCCGTGCATCGGCTCGCGGCTGAGAACCTGCTTTCCTTGTATGACTTCATATGAACTTCCAAAGATGATTCTACTTTATCTACAACTTCGAAGTGTTACTTTTCCCCAATCAATCATTCTTCTCCAAGTAAGCGAGAGTTGACTGCAAAAAGAGTGTCCCGATCCAATGACAAGGCAGTTCTAAGGTGGTCTAGCGTTAATAGAACGACGCAAGCTGTCCTCGGAACAACATAATCTTCCTAAATGTCCGAGGGCATTCGCAACAAACTGTAAACTATATGCATCGACATATTTAATATTTAGTTTCCAAAAGTACAAGTAAAAATCCAAAAGTAGGCTCAAATAAAAGGTATGCTTATTCTGCATTACCATACACTAAGAAACGATACACACTTGTATACTGAGTTGGACATATATGAAGCGCGTTGTTTGCTTGCCGCGCACGACAAGAAACTGCTTTGTGTATATGCTAGTGGGTTACGGATTGGCGGTGAAAACAATCGGAATTGGCTTAGGTCACCTATTACAGGACCACTTCAGCATTTTTTGTTGGGGCGGCAGGGAACTGACAGAGGCCTCGGCAGAGATAGCGCAGTTTGCTGTGTACCTTTCCAGGGAGCTTTGGGATAAAATGGCATGCACTAGTCGCCACGTGTTCACAATCGGCGGTCTCTTCATATTTTTGTTTAAAGTTATAATTATATGCCATTTTTAAATGCAAAATCTTTGCGATCAAATATTCCTTTTCGGTTGGACAGAAAGTAATAGAATTTTTCTACTTTGAAAGCATTCCATTAATTTAATTGTATATTGTGAATTAACCATATAGTTAACCAATAATTTTTATTCAGAAAAATACTCTCCATTGTTGACCACATCTCTCCGCCATGTCTGGACCATCGATATCGATTCCAATGACAACAAATTCTGGTTTCTGCATCTCAACGGTGCGATATCCGGTCAGTACGGTGGATGCGGCAAAATTTCTCAATCGAACATTACTATCTTGCAAAGGCTGGGTAAACTCACAAGCGGTCTTGCGCTGCCTTGGTGGCGGATAACGCCCTTCTTATTTACGAGGTTAAGCCTCTTCTTTTGGATGAGCGGGAAAAACTCGGTCGAGCTGTTTCCAGTTGACATCCGTGTCTATAATCTCGCCTCTAGAAAGAGACTCGTTGAGGAGGATGCCATGGTTATCCTAGCATAATCTTGCGCAAATTGTCTCCTTGAGGTCTGCTTGGGAAATTGGGCTAGGGCGCACCCGGATCTTCCATGTTTCACATTGTCGTAACAACCTGAAACCGTAGGCGCGAAAGCCAGTTACGGTAGTTGAGCCGGAAGTCTATGGCTAATTCACACGCGTAGTCACCCGGGAATTCCGTGCAAATTCATGCAAGTTTTTGACCTTCTTCGAGCGTAATTGGTCTTCCAGAACGAGATTCTTTCCGATTCTTTCGGGGTTCATCTAGAAGGCTTAAGTTGCCGGAACAGTACTTGGTGAACTAATTATAGCAAAAAGTCTTTAAAAGCTGATCTGTTGTGTAGGTATGGCGGGCATTTTAACAATTGCAGTTACTTTCTGACCAACTAAAAAAAAAAAGATAAATATATATATATATATATATATGTGCGACCCAATAATCTCTGCCGTTTTCTTTAGACTTTTCTTCCTGCTTTTCCATCTCCGTTTCCCTGTCTGTAGCAGTGGTCGTCGTCGCCGTCGTTGTCGATAGAATCTTCTTGTCTGTCCAAGTCCAAATATTGATGTTCGAAGTGCAAATGTGCGCTGTTACCGACGGTGACGATCGGCACCGAACGCGTTGTTTGTTCGAACATGATGCCTCACACCTTTCCTACACAGACGACGCTTTACACGCCGACGCTTTACAGACCGAGCGAAACATACAAATGAGACAGAGGCAGGCAAAATGCCAGACAAAGTAAACCCCGTTTTTCGGCCATCATCGTGAAGTCTGTGAAGTCGAAGAGAAGAAAAAAAGATGAAGAAGAAGAGGAAAAGAATGCGATGAGAAACAGGAAACTGGACGTCTGCCGAATTTCTTATGTGTTTGTTGTTTTTTTGTTCTGGTTTTGTTTCAACAACACGTTATCGATATGATTATTGTATTTGGTTCAGTTTCGACCAGTCCGTCCGCGAGACGGTTAGTCGTTACCCTGGCAGGAGAATATCTATTTTCTAACTCGGTCGTTATAGGAGGATTGACTTCCATGCGGTCGGTGCGGCCGCATAGAAGAGATGGAATAGTTGCCGAAGTGCTACCGAGAACGCGAGTGGGCCAGGGAAACCGCAAAGATCAGAACAGAGAGAGAGGGAACTGGCGGCTGTGCGGCGGCAATAAGTATTCCGGTGATCAGACCAAGTCGCTTTGGTTTGGTGGTCATGATGGTGGTAATCATGGTAGTGGTGGTGGTGTTTGCGGCGGTTACGACGGTCCAAAGAGGTGTCTTACCAACACGAAGTATTCTCCGTTTCTGGTTCGGCTCGCTGAAAGAAATCTCCATCGGTCGATCGATCGCAAAAGTGGGCTAGCATTTTACCGCGGCTATCGACGTTTTTTCGTATTCGCCGTCGCTGCCGCAACGAACGCCGGCTCGGGACAACGAAACAACAGTTTCTCCCCCGTAGCAGCACAATAGTATTGATCTATTTGATATCTATTTGTAACAGCGGTAAGCGGAGTAAGTTGTTGCTGGTATATGATGGAAGAGCAGGTGCACTAGTGCTAATTGAAAGTGACCATTAAAGCAGATGAACTAGAATCGAACATCTTATATATATATATATAGGATAATTTGCTCTTTAAATACATTTTTGCGTTCAAATATTCTGCTCACCTCGAGACTTTATTTTTCAAAGAGATCATTAAATTGAAACACCGTTGTACAAATCGTGCAAATCCCCAACTGCGCAATGGACAAACAGAAATAATGTTCATTGCTTTTTGTTTTTTATATTATTGGCTTTCATGTCGCCTAACCCATATATATATATATATATATATATATATATATATATATATATATATATATATATATATATATATATATATATATATATTAAATATATATTATATATAAATATATAATAATATAAATATATAAAATATATTTTAAAATAAGACTTGCAAATATGTAAAGTGTACAAAGTAAAATATAGCCGCAAAAGTGAAAATAGCAGGATATTTCAAATCGAGCCTTTGCCACATTGAGGACGGCGATGATGGCGAAGTGGCGGCACAGTGCTGCTGCTGTTGCAGCAGCCATCCCGAATCGTTGCAGTATCGTTGAGGTAATAATTAGTGCGGCGGAGTAATTAACCCCACACGACCCGGAACGCTAACGGGTTACCATCCCAATGCGCTTGGAAGCGTAATTTCCGCTTGCACCTGTAATTTACCACTCATTTTTGCTACAATGGCTGTCTTGTTCGGCGGTTGTTGTACGCTGATGCCGCACTTGCTATGTCTGTTTCGTTCTCCACGGTTACACGATTTGTTTCGCCGCTAAACTATTGCTCATGCAATGCTTCACACGTATGAACACACATGTGTCATCCGGCTTTTGGCAGGCTCAGGCTATTGAGTCTGGTGCGACTTTGCGATACGTCATATGTATGTATGTATATATATATATACATATATATATATTTATATATATAACGAACGGACGAGCAGAATGCCTTAAGGAAGACACAAGTATAAATAAATATATATATATATATATATATATATATGTAGATTAGACTTCAATTATATAAGAGTGGTCACTAACCGCCCAAGTGATGCGATTTAAAATATACCATCCACACATATAAAATCTGAAATATATATAACTATATATAAATATAATTGCAAGCTAATTTGACAAATCTACATAACGAGACGATCTAGACAATGCAAAATGATATTTTTCTAAAGTAAGAAATCAAAAACGAAGAAGGAAGCAATACACACAACGCGAGGATACAGACAACACTTATATATAATATTAGTGGGACAAAATATAAACGATGATTTTATAGGGGCATATATATATATATATATATATATATATATATATATCGCCAACGGGGAGGAGACATATACATTTACGCACATCTGACATCGTAGAGAGTGAGATTATAAAAGCTGACTACCCACGAATACCTATGCTGTGTTGGCCTTCTTGTCTTCGCTTCATACATTGCCTTTATTGATGTGTACGTTCGTAGTACATATCTTCAAGGTCCATGACACGAAAAAGAAAGAGCTTTTCTTCATATTCAAATGTTCGCTGGCTGCGGGTCCTTTCTTCCAGCATTTACCATTAGCGTGCAAAGGCCGCTGGAATAGATCGCATACATATTCCGGGTAATATCCTGTCTCTATAATTCTCAGGAAATGATTGGAATATATATATATATATATATATATATATATATATATATATATACGTATATATACGTATATATACGTATATAATAAACCGTATATATACGTAAATAAAACGTATATATACGTATATAATAAACCGTGTTAATATTCGCATTAGCAATACATCAGATTGTTTGTAGCATAGTCGAATAAGAGGTCAAATAAAAAAACAAGCCGTGTGTGTCAAACTTTCAGCAATACGGCAGTGTTCTGTTTCGTTCTGTCGCCTGATACCCGTAATGTAAACATGATGTAGTCACCACCGCGGCTAGAATAATGCTGATGCGTAAGCCCTGACGACAAGATGATGACGATGACGAGTATAATAAACAGTCATAATAGTAACTGCGATGGTAACAAACACACATTCAGTTCGAATTACTGGCATAATTACCCAAGGGACAAAATAGTAAAGAACGTAAGCATTCCCCCGTTCGCTGATACATTGCTATTTTTATTGCACACGTCGAGAAAGAGTTATAGTCATCTTAGGCATTTTGAGCATGTTTTTTTATTGTTCCCGCTGGTTCTCGTAAAAAAGCTCGATTGCAGGCTCAATTCCGGATATGAGGATCTAATTCTTAAGTGTTCGAACAAGTCAGAAGTAGATATGACATGCATTAGAAAAAAGATGGCACGTTTTGGTGGCGTACTTGGTACGTTCTGTGATTGGCCAGTTTGCGCTGTCTGCACAAGGATTTCGTTGTTGAAAAACGCCCACCTAAAAATGCAACATTTCCAAACAGCAACAAAACCGGAGAAGTTGCACAAGAGGGTCCCGTAAAAACGGCTAAACCCCTCGGGCGCTGGAACAAATAGCTGCGAAAGTCCTGTACAGGCAAAATCTAAAACAAAGCCTTTCTCTGGCCCTCCGAAGGGGTACTTGCCTAAATTGCAGTTCCGGGGGGATCAAACACACACACACACATCTACCGATAGGGAAGTCCGATTATGATTAACAGATAGGGATTTCGATTTGCTTATTGTCGCAGCAACAGCAGCGGTCATTTCTATTATATATAATTTCTATATAGCGACAATTCGTGGCTGCCTGATCGGCTCAGTCGCGGCACCAGTGAAAGCTTTGCAGCAGTAATGGCGAAGTAATCGAAGTCGAAAGAAGTCTTCATTGTATGGAGAAGTGACAAACACCACGCGTGTTGAGAACGCGTGGTGAAAATCGCTCTGACACACCCAATGCTTTGACAGTAGCGTTGTGGTTGTTGTTTTTGTCATTATTCTTGCTGATAATGTTGTGTCCAGTTAAGCAGCACCGGTAGGAACAATAATAATAAAACAATCATAATCATCATTATCATAATTGTGAACAATAAAAGCGATGATACAAATTATGTTTGCTATTATAACTGTTATCACTACTATTATTACTACTACTACCAATCCTGTTACTATCACGTCTGTTAATTTGTCGTTCCGATGCTGATATATCATCGCTCAGCGGGGAGTGCATTTTGTACGGTTTGCGTTAATGATGGTTAGAACAAAGCATTTATCGTGCACGCAATCCTTCTGTCATCAAGTGCAAGTCGCTCGTATATATATATATGAACGATGTATATTTGGCAATAATATGAACAAGTTTGAACTACAAGTCATTGAAATTTTCGTTGGAACAAGACGAACGTTTCTGCTTCTAACTCAGATCGGTGGAACATCCACAAACACCTGTCAATGTAAATTCTGGGACGAGTACGCTATTAAGCGATACCGTGTCATATACTATTGTCTATACTATTTTGCCGACTGCTCTATCGAGCATACGATCTCTAAAAGACTAAGCGATGTTTGCGTGTGTAATGCACTGCAAAACTAGTTACAACAAAAATAAATCAAAACGTCAAACAAATGACAAACTCATTCATGTCTAGCCGCATTACGGTCGTTTTTCTGCTTGGCGGCTGCAGCTCGAAGATGTGATAGCGGTAGAGGCGGCGGTTGTGTGTTGCTGCTAGTAACGAAATCGCTCATTGGGGGTCGGGACAATTGATAACGGCCCGTGATAACGATTGTCTGTCGGTGTACTGCATCATCTACTGACGACTGTACGGGTGTTACTCGTACGACGTTGTTAAGCCCGGCCTAGCAACCCACCCAGTACGCTGGCATCCGTACATTACCTCTCTGTATTTCTTGCCAGTGCAAGGAGGCAAGCAATGCAGGCAACGGTGCAGTAGCAACGGTTGTGGCCGAGCTAACGAACACGCTCTTATCCCTTGTCTGCATACGCTGCAGAGTCACGGCAGTGTCAAGGCAACGAATGCCTGGACGTATGCATATGACGCGAAGCATAACAGCCCACGCTAGCCCATGTTTTCCACTTCCAGCTTCTATCATCGGAGACATGTCTCTTCCCGCACAACGGCAGGAAGAGCACAGCACCAACAACGACATCAACAACAGCAACAACAACAACAAAATGAACAACAACATCAACAACAATAGCATCATCATCAGCATCAACAACAACAACAACAACCGCCGCAATGCAGGTTCTCATTTAACAAAACAAAACATTTAACAGAGAGTGTACGTGATAGGCCTTGGGCTACATGTTTCGCACATGTGGGGGGCGATCGACATGCTCGCCACATACAAATGCGAACCCAATCTTTCCCCGCGAGTTTTTTCATTTCATTCGTCTCGCTGTATGCTGCAGGAGAGAAACGGTGGCGCGCTGATAGCGGTCGGTATACACTGACAGTGGCGGCAGTAACAGTGTAAGTACACCGCTAGACCTGACCTTTCCGACCGCGGGCGGTGCCCGTTGTTGTTGTTGTTGTTGCTGTTGTCATTGTTGTTGTTGTTGTTGTTGTTGCTGTTGTCATTGTTGTTGTTGTTGTTGTTGTTGTTGCCGTTGTTGTTGTTGTTCCTGCTGTTGTTGTTACATTGTTAATGTTGCTGCTGCTACTATTGATGTTATGTTGTTGCTATTATTGTCGCTTCTGTTGTTGCTGTTGTTGTGTTTGATGTTGTTGCTATGTTATCTTATGCTACTGTGTTATTCGAGTGTTGTTGTTGCTATTGTTGTTGTTGTTGTTGTTGCTGCTGCTATTATTGTCGCTTCTGTTGTTGCTGTTGCTGTGTTTGATATTGTTGCTATGTCATTTTATGCTACTGTGTTATTCTTGTGTTGTTGTTGTTGTTGTTGTCATCGTCGTTGTTGTCGTGGTTGTTGTTGCTGTTGTTGTTCTTTATCCTTAACGGAGCAATTGTTGCGAGGTCGCCGCGTCATCTTCACTGCTGTCGTCGCTGTCGTCGTCGTCGGAGTTCGTAGATTGACGTCGTGTGTCCACGATGCCATCATGTCGTCTCCTCTGTGCTCTTGTCCATTTGTTAGTGTACAAAACCGACCGCACGATTTCGATATACGGGTACATCGTAGCATTGGAAATATATATATATATATATATATATATATATATATATATATATATATATATATATATATATATATTTCCAGTGCTACGATGCTATTACTACTACGACTAGCTTCCACATATAATGATAAACAATAGATGGGTCACTGTGGCCGCCGCTGCCACCACCGCTGCTCTTGTACTATTTACTATAGGGCGGCTCGCTGTGAGATGCGGTGCTGGTGCCGCCATCTCGTCTATGCGTTGTCTTCTTCAGGGCTCATTGCTGGTGTTGTTATTCTAGACATTATTATTATTGACACACGGTGGCAAATTGAGTGTCCCGTTATTGCTAATAAAACAACAGCACACTGCTTAACCTCAAGGTAACAATAACGTAAGTAACGTTATATATTTATATATATATATATATATATATATATATATATATATATATATATATATATATATATATATATATATATATATAACGTAAGTAACGTTATATATATATATATATATATATATGCGCATACTAGAGGTTAAACATAAACACATATCGACAAGAGACCATCACAGGCGTTAACTAGACGAACAACGGCATTGTCGCTACGGGAGCTACCACCGACAGGGTAGATCGATACGTCTGCATATGTTTGCTGCAGCACAGACAATCCAGGTTTATTCCTGGCACGCGATAATCCAGAATTACTGCCCCTACAAACTAGCGTGCGCCAACTAGCACTTTCAAAGCGAGCTGACGGCGTCGTATATCGGAGCAGTGCAGAAAACATAATAAACATGAATATACTCTCATTTTTTTTAACGAACGTTACATGTTCGTCGATGTGAGAGTGACTTCCCAACAATGTGATTGGTGATAAACATTCCGTGCCTGCATCATTAAAAAAAACTCATCAACCATGGTGCCATCATGAGAATATATACGTATACTTATAAGAAGAGCACTATCACTATACCGATATCTCACGCATCTGATTTAGTTACATCAGATGCATATGACATTTAACGATTATTGAAAAAAAACATATATATATATATATATATATAGAAAATATTGTGATAATTTATTAATCATTTACAATACGTTTGCACACTCGGCAGTGCTCGCCTTAATGAAAATGGTGGTAAAAAGGTGTCACGTGAGGTTAAGAATCAGCTGTCCGTGTACTTGCTTGATGGCAGCCACCGCTCTTATGGACCCGGTGCGAGCGGTATATTCTCAAGGTTACTTGCAATGTTAAAACGGTAAGATCCATAAGATTCCTCTTCGTGACGCCCAGCCTCAAGAGCGTACTCGCAGATTCAGAGTCTCATACACCACTCATAGAGATAGTGATGGATCCGAATCTGCGAGGTTTTTGCAGGTCGGGGAGCGCCGCTCTTAGGAACTCGACGTCATATTTGGGGATCTTGTCCTGCCGCGCTTTTGCGAGGTCTCTGTTTGGGCTCACAACTCGGCATCTAAAACCCAGACCTCGGTTAATGTTGTTATGACGAGGTAGGGCTTTAGACCCGGTGCGCCCGGTCGACGGAATACTCGCTCACGAACCACCTCATGCCCCTCTCATGCCTTTTTATGGTTTGTTTGTGCGTTGTACCGCACATCTGAGCGACATGAGCCAACGTCTCAGGCGCATGACACCCATGCCTACAACGTTTGTTGTGGCCCGGGCGTATCCTGGCCAATCTGGCACGCGTTGGTAGTGCCTTGATCCTGAGCTTTAGTAGGTTTAAATACTCCTTACCCGATAGGTAGGGCATACCCTTAATCCAGTAATGTACAAAGAGCGTTTCGTGTACTTTTTTAAAATATGCCCTATCGAACGTGTTGTGTAGTTGTTGAGACCAGTAATCGGTCTCTTGTGTAGTGGTTTCAATGGAGGTTCCCAAACGCTCGTAAAAAAGTCCTGTTTTCGCAAGGTCTTTTTTTAAGTGCTCGGTGGTTAGCATCTATTGGACCCCAGGGTGCGTGGAGTGTTGTAGGGCTGTCAGACGGGAGAGGCGGAGTCTGGGGATAAATGTTTGGAGGCAGGGGATGTCCAGACCGCCGTGTGCTGTGTGCGTGTACAGGTAGGCGTTCGGCACCGAGTTTTCGAGCTTAAGCCATTTCGACTTAACAACCTTTCTGATCTCTTTATCTAGGTCGCTAAGGAGAGCGAGAGATGGTTTGGGACCGGAGGCCAGTTTATATAGGAGGCAGGGAATGAGAAAGTCTTTCAAAATATGAGTCTTTGGTGGGGTTTAAGGGGAGCTATCGTGAGTCTGTTGAGTAAATTAAGGAGTATATCCTTGGTAGCGTCAACTCTGCCATTGCTGTCAAAGTCGACTTCAAGATATCTTCATCGATCGTCCATACCTTTAGCTGGCAATTGCCGATCTCCAACGTTAAATTCTGGTACGGTATTAATAAAACCTTTACCTTCCATCCTATTAAATCGGTGGGAGATAGTGAAGTTTTTATTAGTATTAATTTCAAGGCCTCGGGATTTCAAAAGGGGGTCCGCAATATTAAGGAGCCGTTGGAGAGTAGATTTTGTGGAGGCTAGGAGGATGAGATCGTCCGCAAAGGCTAAGCCCATAAGGCGGAAGTCATCAGTAAGTTAATCCCTGAACATATATATATATATATATATATATATATATATATATATATACATGTATACAGTTAATCCGGGAACTAACTGAAACTGAAAAAGTCCGTCATGTTTACGAAACTGTTCGATGTATTTATGCGAGAGCAAATAGCTGCAGAATCAGAAAAGGCTTTACTGTTGCGGAAACTGTCCGAAATATCTAGAGCCTATTCGGCGAGAACAGCATTTTAAGCAAGACTTCGTGCTATAATCGGTTCGCCAAGTTCCGCTCCGGAAATTGGCATGGACCCCACGGTTTCAGAAGTCCTATTACGCTTGATGAAGACCGCTTGCGCAAAACTAATTTATTTAAGCAAGCGCAACAAAATGGAGCATCTAGCAAAATGCCTGATTTGGCTTGTCAGACTTGACTCTCAACGAGTGCCCGTCTTTAGGTCAAATTTTCACCTGTAAATAAAAGATGTTTTTTTTACGACCAAGTGAAGTGTGAAAAATGCTGGTGCGGTCCAGGCCAACCTCCCCAGAAGGCGCCAATGAGACTAAGCCATTCGTGCAAGATTTTTTTCTATGTTTGATCGAGATAGGCATGGAATCGTCCACCACGAGTGCCTCTTCCTAGTAGCCAAACGATGCAGAGGTGTCTACTGCTATCAGCTCGACCGAGTTTTTGCCACCCTCCGAAGGAGGTTACGAGTCTCACGAATAGAGAGGGTGTCATAACTAAGACAACGCAAGGCATTGAGCATGTGAGTTTGTCCAGCTTTCGCAAGATAGCAAGCTTTGCTTGGGAAATTTTGCCAGATGAACCGTATTTAACGGACATCGCACCGCCCGGCTACCGCTTACTCAGTCTACAGGAAAATGCATTTATTTTATCGGAAACAGTTTAAACACGCATCGTCGACATGAAGCACACACGTGAAGACTGTATGTTTGGTTCTAAGATGTGGATGGGTTGTGCCAAACAATAGCGAGTTATTTTTGAATAACTAAAATCGGTTATTTAAGAGGTGTATAAGAACAGTATATACCCCCTGAATATATATATATATATATATATATATATATATATATATATATATATATATCTCGTATATATCTATATATATCCCCTGAAAATATATATATATATATCATGTTTAGGATATACATACATTTTTGATCAATATGCACATATTTTAATATATGAAATCACTATATATATAAGATGTTTTGTGCGTACAGATCTTTTTTGTGGCTCCAATCGATCAGAGTCATTCTCTTCGGCGCGCCAATCTTGTGAGCGATATACTCTGGTGTTCAACACTATGCAAATCAAATAATGGCGCCGTTCTCATCCGTCACGCTCCAGCTGTGCAGCAAGTGATGCAGATACGATGTCTACATCTGTCCAGATTATGGAGCTTACATCATTCGCCTGCAACGTTTGCATCTGCAATCCGATTCAGGGGGGTGTGGAACCCACCCTTCGGGCCCAGGTATAGATGGAACCCATGAGTAGCGGATTATGAGGCGCCTCGTAGATTGTAGGGGACACTTGTAATGCCAGGGCAACTCACATCGCAAACTTTTGCTCGAAGTGTTGCCTAAACAAAAACGTTAGCCCGAGTGATACAGGCAACATCGCCTTAACAATGCAGACTTCGCCTTATCCAGTAGTAATTCTAAGCAGCCGCAAAAGGGGGGGGGGAGAAATGAAAAGAAGTCAATTTTCTTCAGCCAGGTATAGGCTCTGATTAATTCGATTCCATTTGCAGTATATCAGCCCAGCTATTCGTTGAGATACATTTCCAGTCCACACGACGATTTTTTTCTTTCTCTGAATAGTCTGACACTGTATGCACAGCTTGCCCATAGCCCGCATCTCAGGTTGCCAGCGTAGGTTAGGAACACCTCAACATCGTCGCTAGCTTCGACACTGTCTCGTCATCAATGTCAATCGAGAGATTCCATATAACGAGAAAATCGCCTGCCCTTTTTTTCGCCGCCGGGATCTGATATTAGTCGTTTTGAAACCTGGTGAGTACAACCAGCTGTACAGTGAGTGGGCCGAACCTTTCTATTTTCTCGGACGCTCGCGGAACGAAGTTTCGCATGCGGTAGAGATCATTGGAGTATTCGCGAGCAATTTGTTTTGTTCGACACTGCGTAGCCTGGACGAGATGTGTACCGTGGCCGAGATCAGAGGATGTGGGCGACTCGCTCACAGTGGATGAGTTGTCCTGATCACTAAATAGTGTGATCTCCCTTGCGTACTCCAGTCCAAGGTTACACTCGCTTCAACCATAATGTAGACACGCTCATGAAGACGGGCACGAATACATCGAATCACACACAAACTTGAAAAGTGATTATATAACTGGAGTAGTTTTTTAGTCGTTAGAATGGTAACAACGTCCACAACGATACTAACAGCAACGACAACGATACGTGACAAAGCGTCTTGTCAAAAAGGCAGTCTGGGCACTGGGTTCATCGGTTCTTGCCCTCGAGAGACCACAGTTAGTATGCACTTCTGCCACGCGCTCGGTGGAAGATCGCCTGTATGTAGGCAGTTGTTGAATAAGGAGGTTCGTAGCTGTGCCATGAACAAGCCCGCCTTCAGATGCCCATTACGTATTAGATCAGGGCCCAACGCCTTATTATTGTTTAGACAGCAGTAGATGACACCTTGGATCACCTCAAGTAAGATAAAACATGACTCTGCTTGCTAGGCGAACTGAAGCCGTATTTAGTTTTTTTCCAAGTTTTCGAAGGATCGGCACGACATTCGAGGGGTTCTGTCGCAGAAATCGGTTGAGTCAAGGCTCATAGGCTTGGGAAAGCCTGAGCTTTTCCAGGCCTGCCTGCGGTCTGGGTTGTCACTGGGGGGAGTCTCGGTTCGCAATACACATCGTGACGGCTACCGGGACATGCTTCTTGAGCATGGTGTGGATTACTAATCGTATGCTACTATTTCTCTACACATTGCTTATATGATTCGGTGTCGTATCAACTGAGCGTAGCTTTTGCCGCAGCGTTGCCGCTATCTCTGTGACTTTGATTATATTTCTGTTCCTTTCCCCTCCGCTTGTGTTGCTGGTTGAGTCATTGTACTATTGTTGTTGTTGTTGCTGCTGCGGCCACTGTTTTTATTGTGGTCCCTAGCTTTGTTGTGTGTTTATTGCTGCTTTTACTGTTACGTTTGAATCTATTGTTGTTTTGGTTGTTGTTGTTGTCCTCGTCGTTGTTTTTGCTATTGTTGTTGCTGCTGCTGCTTCGACTGTTATGGTTGCGTCTATTGCTTTTGTTGTTGATGTTTTTCTCATTGTTGCTATTGCTGTTGCTCTTACTGTTGCTGCGGCTGCTGTTGTTGTTGTTGTTGTTGTTGTTGTTGAAATTGTTGCTGTTCGTATTGTCGTGGTTACTGCTATGGTTATCATTGTTAGTATGTCATTGTTGTCATTGTTCTTACTAACTGTCGCTTTGATTACTCTACTACTACTACTATTTCTAGTTGGCTACTGGTGTTATCACAACGCTACTGGCTTCTACGCTATGTCTATTGAGTACCTGTCTGCCAGCCAGCCCGTTGAGTTGTTGCTTTTCTAGTTGCTGCTGCTGCTGTTGTTGTAGCATTCTAGTGCCATGAGGATTGACTCTTGCACCGTCTGTTTCTGACTGATTCTGGCTAAATAAATGTCTTTTGAAAAGCCGGAGCGCAAAAGTTTGCGCAATTGGCAGCGACGACCAAAAGCGACCACCAACGCGACGCCGTATAGAAAAGTCAATAAAGGATCGATCAGGCACGAGGCGCTGCCGCAGACATCGGGGTAGACTTTGACGCTGTCAGAGCCACGTCGGCTGCCGTCGTATTTCCAGCTGGCCCTGCACATCGCTAGCCCACCACCACCTTGCTTGTCCTTGGGAGCAGCGTCGGCAATTGAGCAGATTTTCTGTCGTTCGTATGGCCATTTTCCTGTAAAATGGAACTCTGTTCTTCAATGCATACACATGCAAGTATGTGTATATGTATAGATGCATACATAAAGGTGTGTGCATGTATGTATGTATCTATGTGTATATATATATATATATATATATATATATATATATGAGACACACATGCAAGTTTGTGTATATGTATATATGCATACATAAAGGTGTATGTAGATATATATATATATATATATATATATATATATATATATACTGACATCACAAATTAATAGTTATTAACGTCAGCTTTACCATTTCTATATCTAGGAAAGTCATAATAACTCTGATCGTTAATAATAATAATAACCATCATCATCATAATAGTTATAACAAAATTGAATCTGCATGCCCTAAGGCCGCGTCAGATAGAAACACATTAGGGTATACGCGTCATCTTGTTGTTGCCTGGAAACAGATATCAAAAAAGGAGAGTATATACCGTGTATTAGGGGGTGGGACAAAATCAATTGATTCGAGACGGACGATCGCTCTGTTACCACCATACCTGTGTCTTCGCTGATTTTATTTGTTTTAACTTTAACCAAAACGTGACAAGTGCTCAGATGCTCAGACTGATCGCTTTGGTAGATCGTTATGTGTGATCGCACCAGGGTATGTGTCGTACTGCAGCGAGGATTGAAACCGCGACTTCTAAGACACAACTCGCCTGTAAGATCCTTCACTTCGTCCCGCTGTAGACAATCATTCTTAGATGTATTTACGGGTATTTGTCAGTCAACTCAGTTGACTTATTCTCACTGATTTAGTGAGTGATTGAGTGGTCGATGTGGGCGAGCATAATATCGCTTACATGGCCCTACATCTGTCTAGCGCTACGTCTGTTGATTCCGTCACCGAGAGATGCCTGCATCAATCAATGCAGTAAGATTTATTTCTTCGACTATCTGATACTGTGTTTTGGTTACGAGTGTCGTATGGCAACACTGACAGACACCACACAGGGCAATATGCATGCGGACTTTAACTGGAATGACAAGTAAAACGATGCATGAAACACGGATGTTCTGTAAGGAGCGTGTGTTTGAAAATAATTATAAACTGGACTAAACTGATGTGTCTACAAATCGTGCGCTAACTAGCTGTCTACTAAGGCCAGGCTATCGCCATCAGTGCGCTAACTAACTGTCTACTAAGGCCTGGATATCGACTGAAGCGTAATCCTCATCGTCGTTATAAATGTTCTGTCAACTTCCTTACAGAAGGCTTTCATTTATTAGGTTTATCAATTTCCAAAGGTGGTAGTTCTCTTTATCTTGAATCGTCAGTCGCTTAAAGCGGGCGGTCATTATCACTTGTCGTGGCGGCACCACCATGGTTGACTACCAGCTGTGCTAAATCATCACTTGTGGTCAATCACTACTAGTGGTCAGGTATCCCAGTGGTCGATCGCCACCAGTAGTTGAGTATCCCCATGGTCGATCACCACCACCACCTGTGTTCAGGCTAGCCCCATCATTGATTACCACCAGGGGTCCGGTATCTCCATGGTCAAGCACAACCTGGGGTTGGGTATCCTTCCATAGTTTATCGCCACTAGTGGTTGAGTATCCCCATGGTCGATCACCACCAGTGGTCGGGTATCCCCATGGTCGATCACCACCAGTGGTCGGGTATCCCCATGGTCGCTCACCACCAGTGGTCGGGTATCCTCATTGTCGATCACCACCACCATTAGTGTTCAGGCTAGCCCCATCGTTGATTACCGGCAGGGGTCGGGTATCCCCATGGTCAAGTACAACTTGGAGTTGGGCATCCCCCCATGGTTTATCGCCACTAGTGGTTGAGTATTCCCATGGTCAATCGCCACCAATGATCGGGTATCTCATGGTCGATCGCCACCACCAGTTGTTGGATTGCGCATGGTCGATCGCCACTATTAGTGGTCAGGCTAGCCCAGCCATGGTCGATCATCACCACCAAGGGTCGGATATTTCCATGGTCGATCACCACCAGGGGTCGAACATCCCTACGGTTGATCACTACCTGTGGTTGGGTTTCCGCATGGTCGATCGCCACCTCCAGTGGTCAGGTATCTCAATGGTTGATCGCCACTAGTGGTCGGGTATGCTCATGGTCGATCACCACCACAAGTGGTAAGGCTAGCCCTATCGTCGATCACCACTAGGGGTCGGGAATCTCCTTGATTGATCACTGTCTGTGGTTGGGTATCCCCATGGTCTATTGTCACAAGTCACTCGTCACTCGTGGTCGGATATCATCATCAGTAGTCAAATAACGGCAGCGGTCGGAGGTCACCAGTGGTCGATTATCGCCTGTCGTCAATCACCAGTAGTGGTGGTCGATCATCGCCCGTAATCGGCCAAAGGTTTGTGGACGGCTAGCCTCGATCACCACTACTGTTGGTCGACCAAAGATATCTAATCATATGTAAGACATAAGGTCGATCATCGCCCGTAATCGGCCAAAGGTTTGTGGACGGCTAGCCTCGATCACCACTACTGTTGGTCGACCAAAGATATCTAATCATATGTAAGACATAAGGTCGGTTATACCCATGGTCGATCAGCACTACTTGTGGTCAATCCCCTAATGAGTGTCTGACCGTCACTAGTGGTTGGTTATCATCATTGGTGGTCAATCGATACCAGTGGTCGATCATCATCATTTTCATTTTCATCGGTGGTCGGTCATCACCGATGGCCGATCATCACCAAATATCAATCATCATCAATGATTGGTCATTACCAATCACCAGAGATCGGCCATCGTCAATGGTCGATCAACATCGTGGCCGCTTGTTGTCGATCAGTGGTCTACTACCACCGCCATTATTATCATCATCATCATCATCATCATCACTACCATTACCACCATCATCCCCGCCACCAGTCCTCATTCGTTAATCTTCAGCGGTCGGTCATCGACATCAGCAGTCCTCACTGAGTCGTTGATCATCGCTAGCGAAGTCGGCAATCGTCAGTGCAATCATCCAGGTTGGTCGGTGAGGGGTAGTGGTCGATCATCGACACCAGCGGTCGATATCGGTCATGCTAAACTACTGCCGATCCTTAGCGGCTTAAGCGGCTGACCTCATCCGTCAGCCGTTGACAGTGGTCACTGATCAATGATATTCGGTGGTGGTTCTTCTTCATCATCATTACCATCCTCATCATCAACAACAACAACAGCAGCAGCAGCATCAACAAAAACAACTACAACTACATCACAACTGTACTGTCAATCGCCGATGTCGTCGTAGCCGGCGATCGCGCAATTGTATCGTTGGGCCAACGCACGATACTGCTAACACAGTCATTGTTATCATCGTCGCAGCACCAGCAGAAGCGGCAGAAGAAGCAGCAGACAAATGAGCAGAAGAAACTTCCGGCAGCCGTCATGCGACGATGGTGAGGCGACGACGATGAATCATTTCGATGACGATGACGACGGTAAATGGTCGATTTCAACGATACTGGCGGATCACTCTCCTCCACCAGTCGACACTTTACCTCCTTCTGTTCGTCTCCCTCTTCTGAATGACTCAGCTAGCTAAGAAAAATAGCTAAGCAAGGCAGTTACCACCTTCCGCGCCTGTCCACCACCTCAAGCAAGCTTCCGGACCGGCCGAATTGCGCGATGCCTGATCAAGTCTGGCGGCCCCATCTGCTCGGTCTGCTTCCTTCTGCTTCTGCAGCCGGCAGTGGCGGCAAACGCCCCAGCCGTTGACGATGAAGCTTGACAACAACAAAAAAACTCACGCTGTGTTTCTGTGCGTGCATGCGTTGTCTATATACGAGTAT
Source organism: Dermanyssus gallinae (assembly GCA_003439945.1). Lineage (NCBI taxonomy): Eukaryota > Metazoa > Arthropoda > Arachnida > Mesostigmata > Dermanyssidae > Dermanyssus > Dermanyssus gallinae. Next base: position 225,847 of record QVRM01003767.1, on the reverse strand, counting down.
ATATATATATATATATATATATATATATATATATATATATATATCTATCTGTGTGTTTAGCCATCTATCTATATGTAGCTATACATCGGTTTGTCGTCTCTCTGTTCGTCTGTTCAGCTTTCTGACTGTTTGGCGCGGGGCAGCAGCAACAACAGCATATATTGCAATGACAGCAGTATTGTATATATATATATACATATATATCGACACGGACGCAGGGAACTATTTATCTCTTGTACAGGACACATCATAAAAGTGGATCAGTCAATCAGCCGTCAACGACGCGCTCTATCGACGTACACTCAACACAACGCACGAAAATCATTTTTATAGTAGCAGTAGTAGCAGTGGTAGTAGCAGCAGGAATAATAATAATAGTAGTAATGATGATAACAAGGATGAGCGCAGGTGTGATTAGGTGCCATTAGGACGCCGATGTGTTAACGATATCGTTAACTCTGATGACAGATAGGTGATCGCGCGTCGATGACCACTAAACTTCATCGAATGTCTTTCCAGCAGTTGCAGCATCACGCGTCATTTATATATATATATATATATACATATATATATATATATATATATATATATATATATATATATATATATATATATACATATATATATATATATATCTCAAACAGATGTACAAAATACGTAAAGGGCTTAGACAAGCCGCTTGCAGCTGCAGTACACATACGTTCGTACATACATATTTGTATACGTATGTTCGTGAAGTGATGAAGAAACGCTGGTTCAACGCGTCAATTAAAACGGCGTATATCGCTGTTTCGTTTCTTTGTGTCTAGATCGGTCTCGCCGGTAACGAAATCGTTGCGTACGACTGTTTATACCCCGACACCGGCCAACTTCCATTAGTTCCAACTGTTACTAGGCCTAGCAATTAAATCATCCGTGTCTTCATTTCAAAGGAGCGTGAAGAATGAAGAACAAAAAACAGCCAGCATAACAACAGAAGCAACAACAACAACGCCGGCAACAACAGCAACAACAATGACAGCAGCAGCAGCAACAACAACAACAATAACAACAGCGGCAGCAGCAGCAGCAATATTAGCACGATAATGAAACGCTGCCGCAGCTTCTGCATTGAACATTAAATGCTATGGCATCGTCGCCTGTTGTGCCTCCTCATTTTCACCATCATCATCTTCTTCTTCATCTTCATCTTTTCCTTCGATTTCTACGTTTTCGGCCTTTTTTCTCCCCCTTTTCTCGGTCGGGTCCTTTGGCTGCGCGCGACACCAGCTGTCGGCGCACAGACAACATAGCATTACGCCACGCCATACTGGCTGGCCGGCTGGGTGGGTGAGACGATGTCGGGCTCAGAGCAGCGCCAACATCGCGGGCGCCTCGCCACCCGACCTACCGGTCGGTGGCCACGAGCCGCGAGCCGCTGCCGAGACCCGTTACAACACCGTTGCGCGCACGCTCCTACCGTCATCGAACAGGCCAGCCATGCAACATACGGTGCATCACCACCATAACCGGCCCATACGTGCGATCTAATCAACAAACCGTTTATGATGATGATGATGATGATTATTATTATTATTGTTATTATTATAACAATTGTGAGATATAAACGTTTAAGCCAGGTTCATCCTGCTTTGTTCGCCTGTCAGTTCATTGCGCCTATGGTTGAAGCCACTTTTTTTGCCACTGATTATTATTATTATTATTATTATTATTATTATTATTATTATTATTATGCTAGCTGGTAGCTGCAGGATCCTCCGAACGAAAAGCTGAGAACAGAACTGTTAAAACTGCAGAGCCTTAAGGTATCATGGCGGTTTAGGTCCTACTCGCAGAATGACCATCGGAAGTGTTCGAAATGGTGATTGGCAACATATATATATATATATATATATATATATATATATATATCGTTTAATCTTTCGGTCGTTCCGAAAGGCTTCAGGTGAAAAACGGCGATTCTCTTCCAGACGGAGATGGTGCCTTTGGCGAAGACGGACGAAGACAACAGCATCAGCATCAGCAGCAGCAGCAGTGTCAGCAACAGTGGTGAGGCCCCTGCGGCGATTATTCGATTAGCGGAAAACGATGGCGCCATCTAGTAGCATGTTGTTTCATCGTTAACCTCATCGTCATCATCGTCGTCTTCGGCATATCTGATTTCCCTATCTCTCCTTCTATCGCTTTCTAGCTCGCTGCGTTGCCCTGTTTCCCTGCAGCACAGCTGTTGTAGTTGTTGTTGCTTGTGCCACTCTCTGGTCGGCGATCTAACCGGGCAGATTTACCGATTGTCTGACGATGCACCGAAGGAGAACTTTACTGCTTTGGAAGCTTTTTGTTTGAAGATCTGCCACCGGTTTGCGAACTAGCGTCAACGCGGCAGTGGCCTGCCTTTCTCGGCAGAGGTACAGGCGAAGAAATAAATGGAGGCAAGGGGGCTCATCTGCTCATATGTTGGACCAGCGATGGCTAAATGACCCTCTCTATGTGTCAACTTTATCATCAACGGCATCAGCAACAGCACCATGACCACATGTAGTAATAACACATCTACGCAATCGGCTTTAGTTACCACCACACATGTGCTACTAACTAATAAAGCACGCGCCGCCAACATAACCATCGACAAGACCAACTTCAACATTGCCATCAATCACAGCAATAACAACAACAACAGCAACGACAACAGCAGCAGCAACAACAACAACAAAAACAACAACGACGCCTCCCTCCATCAACAACATCAGCGTCACCCTTGCCGGAGTCGATGACGACGATAACCACAACAAAACAACAGGCTGGTCCGACCTGCACCCGTGTCGTGACTGTCAATCAGTTTAAATGTTGCGGTTTGCTGTACTGGCCGCGTGCATTGACCGAGGCGCCTGCACGCCGTCCAATGCCACCGTCCTTCGGCTCGAGCTTGGACCAAATCAAAGCGATGCACACTTTTTTATATATATATATATACATTTATAGCAAACTTGACAGCAGCAATCTAATGCGACCGCGTGCCAGCTTTACACTAGTGCATAGAACGGTGGGATGTATACATACATCGACCGATAGATGCAGCGATGAAGGCATGACCAAGGTGGGCCCAGGGGTCAGAAGCACGCTATGTGGTGAAAGAGGCAGAAACGCGAAAGCGTGACCCCATGGGGTCATCGCCTGTGGGGGGGGGGGGGGGTAGTTGATTCAAGCGACGGCGGTGCCTGCAGCAGCGACAGCGTTGGCGTGGTCGTATGGCGTATGCGTGCGCTCTTTGAGGTACGCTCATGAGGTAGCTCGATAGTTTTCTTGTCGCCTGTCGCCCCAGCGGGTGGGTGAGTGTGGATAGTAGACAATCTCGTAGTTTCCTCATTAAAGACCTCGATGGACGATGCCTTTTTCGCACGTTTCTTCTCTCGTTTTATTTTGAATCTCCGAAGATCGTAACCACCACGTAAGAAGACTACGGATCGGGCTGACACAGACGGCCAGCTTTAAGCTGACGCCTGTCAGTGTAGCACATAGTGACTACTGGCCTGAGATGACAACGATGAAAACCACGAGCGATGTGGCGGCGACAGCACGCGGTAGATTTCTCCGTGACGTCTAATACTTGATTCAGGCAGACTGTGGAGCGATTGCTAGCTCCAAGATGGCTTCAGATCTTCCAGCACACACAACTCTCAATACACGTCGCCAGTCAGCGCAGAGTCAATTGACCGCAAAAGTGCTGAGACTGAGTGCCGAACTTGCGGCTAGATGCCAACGTGCAATAGTCGTCGTCCATTGGGTTTGAAGATTCAGCTGCACTGCATTAATTGTGTGTCGGCCGATAGAGAGGTATGAATATTATATGTATGACTTCTATGAGCTTCTATGTTAGGCTATGCGTCTTCTCGGGTACCTTGAACCTACGAACGAACCCATTGGGCAGTTGCACTCAAACTCCCGAACAAGACACTCCTGTCTATCGCGTCTCTCCGGCGCAGCCGAGATAGAGACAGACGGGCTAAAAATAGGAAATTCGAATACTGTCTAGCTGATCTACCAACCAGCTTGTGTCAGAGGCGTAACGAATCGGTCGCTTCAGAGGTCGACCACAGAAGTGGCGGGGTGAATAATTTTGCCATCTTCCAACAAGTAGCGTATTTTGTTATAATTTTTTACATAAACGTCAAAAAAATAATATTACTTGTTTACAAAAAGGTGTCCTTAGGCATTTAGATGGCGCATCAGACATCATTGTTCGACTGAATTTAATCAAAGCTACCCAAAATGACCAGACAAGTATTACAGGGTGCAGAACATAGTCGAAAAACGACTGCAATCAAATGTATCCGCGCCGCAATAGCGCGTTTATTTGGTTACCTGAGGCCAACAGCGAGATATTTCCGTATAACATTGCTATCTAGGAGAAATAAGATGGTTCTGCAGGCCTGGCGAAGACAAATCACACGTAAAGACAACAAAGAACCTGAAGTGATTACAACATCCCAAAACCTCATCTCCATGATTCAAAGACGTCGTCCCGAAAGATGGAGTCTATTTTGGAATGGCTAAGGGGAGAAGGATGCGTCACTGCGTGTTCAACTATTTGTGGTCGACACCCTATGTGCTTAAGACATGGCAGAAGCTGTCCGAGCGGCGGCGTGGTCTAGGGGACTAGTGCGCTAGTCATGGTTGTCTTTTACCGGGGTGTCGCCGGTTCGATCTCCGTTGTTGATCAAATTTTCTTTGAGCGATGCTCATCGAGAATAAATGATAAACCATACCGCTGAGAGTCAGCGGCCATGCTGCCACAAGGACTGTTGGGGAAATCCTATATATCTTAACATGTCCGGTCCTCGGTGCATTGAAGATATACCTCAGGTTAGCCCGAAGGGGTCCAATCCCGTAGGGTTCCAAGCCCGTAGGGGTCGGAGGATGGCCTAGAATTAAAAACAACTTTCTCAAAAATGTTTTTATTTTCCAGAAACAGCTGTCTGAGGGTACTTAAAACGAAGACGTTAGCAGTACGTTAGACACTATGTTTTCGAGGATAGGAAAATGTTTCCGTTCGCAGCTTCAAACTGTGAAAACGACCATGCTTGTCCCGGCTTTTCCGCGGTCCGGAAGACGTTACTGTAGTAGGCAAAACAAAGTTTCACCTTTTAAGCTCGTCAACTAAATAGTTCGAGAGACCGTAGTAAATGAACGCTTACCTAGAACTGATTTAAGGCCGTATCAATTTTAACAGATCAGAGCGCTAGTTTACTCGAGCAAAAAAGTACAAGATTGCCTTTTTCGCAATGTCGACAGGTTCTGGTCTCGGGATTTCTGGCCACCCATAGTCTATATTCTAGACTACGATATGGTCAGGGTGTTAGTAAACGGATTATAAATAAAGTTAGGTAGAAGAAGCTAATTTCGATTGCTAATTTTCGTATGTTCAATTCAATTGAACCAACGGTCACTTTATTGGCAAAAAAAAATCAATAGGCGCGTTTAACCAACCGAATGTTTACAATTATGCATTTCAAACAAGCTCGCGCTTGGGAGAAAAAAAAGTGAGTCAGTGATCAAGCCGAGGGAGCTGACATTGAATAATCGGATTTAAAAGGTTTTACCCTACCGACAGCAAAAGCACTTTTCGTAGGGTGACACTAACTGAACTAGTTCGTATATAGTCGTACAGTAGCGATGTTTGGAGGAATTAAGCGCACGTCCGTTGCATATACATCTAAAATCTACTCAATGAAGTATGAATGGCGTGACGGTTTGAACCTGTGTTAGCTCATAACTCAAGGCAATCTTTAATATTATATACATATATATATATATGAACCTGAGCTGGTCGCAATATATCTTTTGGTTTCTACATATTAACACTACATATTAGTAATAAGAAATAGCCTCAGCATCATTATCGTGAACATAAGCGTAAAGTTAATAAAATAATATGATCGTTATACGCCGCCTCCTTCGAAGGTCAGAAAAGAAAGAAAACTGTAAAAGAAAAGCCGAGCGAGCAAAGATGGAGCTAGGGCAAGACCGGGCGGGGTGTCACCGGCTTGCCGGGGTGATTCTGTGCCAGAATATGGTGGAGGTAAGTACCATGATAGTAATAATCATAATCATAATAATACGCCAGACCTTCAATACAGATAGAGGAATCCGTAGATAAAGACAAGACGCGAAAAGCAAAGGGAGAAGGCAAACAGAAAGAAACATAAGCAACTCCGTTGTAGTGTATGTGGCCGCTCAAAAGAGCCGTTCAAACAAACTAAGACCAGATAATAATGTTCGTTGTACAGTTCAGTGGTGTACAAATATGCCACATCCCACCCCGTTCTTGTCCCGCTAAGACTCAATGGCATGGGTCTACACACGGGGACACAGAAACACACACACACACATATATATATATATATATATATATATATATATATATATATATATTAGAATACGTGTTTTATTAACATAAAGATAAATATATATAACAAATATATGTAAAAAAAAAAATATATATATATATATATATATCACATTTAAGACTTTCGAAATAGGCTAAGATGCCTGTGCTATGGTGGCATCTAAATGCACCCATTATTATCATGCCATAAAGGATGTAGCAACAGAATTGATACACGCAGCCACTGAGCTAACATGTTTATTTTAGACACACATACACATTCACATATATACACATATCGTCAGCGAGCTAGAAAATAGAACAAATAGCAATATACTTCTCGGGTGCAGCACATATGACCAAAACGCATGCCAGCAAACTTCTCAAAAATCTAGTCATTCTGTGTCACTACTTCTTGTCGATTCAATAATAAGTCCATCTGCTTATCCATATATTAATGAGCAGTTACATACTCCACAAAGAATTAGCAATTACTCAAGTGTGGTAATCAAGTGTAACTAGATTCAATGATATTTACAACCCAAAACACGTTGGGTCTACTTAACAGTGCTTTTGATGCCAAGTTAGGTCAACGGTCTATTTTTACATAGCACAAGTTTATCATACAAAAAACAACCCAATAGCAGTCGTCAGAATACTAAACAAAAATAGCAGCAACCCCCGACATTGTATTGTAAAGCACAATCGTACGAATCCACATTTCGCTCTTATAGTATGAACATGAAGCGGCGGCGTCGCCTAGGGAATTAGTGGGGCGCTAGTAATGGTTGTCATCTATCAGAGGGGTGTCGCCGGTTGGTTCCCTATCGTTGATCGAATTTTCCTTGAGCGATGCTCATTAAGAATAGGTGATAAAGCATATCGTTGAGAGTCAGCAGCGGCCATGCTGCTGCTCCTGCTGTCACAAGGACTTTTGGGGAAAACCTATTCATCTCAACATGTTCGGCCGTCGGTGCATTGAAGATATGCCTCAGGGTGAATTCAAGGCTCGTAGGAGACGGTGGATAGCCTAAAAATCTGCTTAAACAACACTGGTTGTAACTCTAGTTCGAACAAAAACTTGATTTGCTGCGCATGCTTCGCGCTGTTGAGGTCTACATAGCGTACATATTTCACAAACGTTTCACTCGAACATCAGACGGGGAATGGGAGGCGGAAAAAAAAAACTGTAGTAAAACCCTGTAGTACGCAGACGTAGGTCGTGGAGGACAGTGGAAAGAAGTCCATCGATTTGTTCGACAGTTAGCTAAAGTGTAATGCTATAATAATGCGAAGGATAGGTGACCCGGACTTTCCGGAATCCAGATTCCGGAAAGTCAGGTGGAAAACAATGTCCAATGTCGCCAATAGTTGTAGCTGCTTACATTATCGAATCGGTGTTTGCCAACTGACTTCTACTTGCGCTCGTCGGCCATATTTAGAGAGTCATGAGTTCCTATCTTGTTTTCTTTGTTGTGTCCGGTCGTCATGGACACGCACATGACATGCGTGTGTCAACGCAAGCAAAATCTCATATCCGATTCCTTTCTGTGCGAAATGGCACATATCAACTTGAGTTGTACTATTTGGCAGGTATATATATATATATATATATACAGACAGCAAGGATATAAATAACAAGATACATATAGAAGTTTTTATTAGTCGATTCGAAAATACCATAAGAATTCCTTCCACTACTTTGGAAAAATTGCGCAATATATATATATATATATATATATATATATATATATATATAGACTACTGACGACGGCCGAATTGCTGCTGCGGTGGTCAGCTGTAGGCGCCACAGAGAATTCGCTGGGAGCAAACCAGAGAGATCGTGCCAATAAGACGATTTCGAAAAACAGCAAGTGGTATTTATTATTTATATTTTTTATACTATTATTATTGACCGCGTCCCTCCGTCAGAGGGTTTCATTGGAACTACAGAAAGGCAACGCCAAGATTAGGTTGAGTGGTCACCGAAACTCAAGCTGTAATAATATAAGCAACATTGTAGATGTTATATAATTAACATATTGGTAATTTTCATACATATACGTATTTATAATAATAATAATAATATTAATTATTATTATTATTATTATTATTATTATTATTATTATTATTATTATTATTATTATTATTATTATTATTATTATTATTATTATTATTATTATTATGTCTCTGACACGTACGCCCTAGTCCATAATGCTTGCGCGGGCGTCGTTATCTTCTGGAGCACCACCTGGTAATAGCGTTTGGCCTCGAGTCACCCGGCGTTTGCGGCAAGAATGCACTCAAACTGATAGAAAAGCTTGGGAAAGAGCTCTTTGAGCTAATAGGGGAGCCAATATCGGCCGCGTTTCTCCGACAGAGGGCGTCATTGGAATTTCAGAGAGGCAACGCCAAGATGACGTTGAGTGGTCAGCGACACTCGAGCAATAATACTAATAATATAGGCAATATTGATGTTATTTAATTAATATATTAGTAATTGTGATACATAAACATAATGATACTAGTAAACCCTTGTTTCAAAAGAAAATATTATGATTATTATTCGATCATGGCGCAAGACAGGGGCAATGTGATTACCTCTTAGCGGCCGCCAAGAAGTACTGCTGCTGAGACTGACCCAACACTGGCTAAGAACCACCGACCGATCAACCCCGATGACAGACTGAGGGCCAGCTTGGTTAGCCCTACGCGCGTGTGTATTGCTAGTTCCCAGCCAGCGAGCTGCGGTAACAACTGCTAGCCGTGGCAGTGGCTCAATCAAACAAACATTCAACAAGGGCTATTTATTGCTCGGAGTTTGTGTCGCCAAGTGACGTCCAGTCTATCTGATCAGCTGGCTGGCTGGATCATTTGCTCACTTAGCCTTTCGTGGCTGCTGGTCTGCGACGACTACTTGTTACATATTACTGCTGCTGCTAACATAGATGACATAGGCCAAAAAAAGCCAAGATTCTTGTGTCTCCTCCGGTCGTGAGACGCTGCTATGTGTCTCCTCCGGTCGTGAGACGCTGCTATGTGTCTCCTCCGGTCGTGAGACGCAGACGAATGCACCAAGCTCGACGGATGCCATAGGCCAGCACAACAGAAAGTTTCGTTAAGTCCTGACCTGCTGAGTGTAGACCCGTGTGTTGCGGTGGGGTGGCCGCCACGGTCCATCACTGCCGTGTGTCTATTCGGCTCTTTATTATTATTATTATTATTATTATTATTATTATTATCACCCAGGCACCTATCGCGCCCTCAGTACCTAGCTGTAGAATTAGCCGGTCGTTAAGCCCCCACATACTAAAACAAGCGATACAATCGATGCAAAGCCTCGATGACATAGACTGCAGCGAGAGAACCCTTCGCTGGGCTATACACCTATCATCGCTTACGAGAGAAAAAAGACCGTGCAAGCACAAACCCTGGCTCGATCACGAATGTAGAGCTTTAAACATAGAGTAGATCCAGGAAACCCACTCATAAACGATACCGAGTAGATCAGACATTTCGAAGACCTTTTAGGAAACAATTTTACACTCCCGTCCAGAGATGACCCAGACGAAACTCTTGTGTTTACAGATGATGAAGTCATAGATGCAATAATATCAGCTGGGCCGGATCTTATTGTGTATGAGCATTTAAAAGCTAACGTGCAAACTATAGGCCCGTATTTGACTAGGCTTTTTAATAAATGCGCTCGACAAGGTAAAATACCTAACGAGTGGAGAAAAATACTTATACAGCCAATTAACAAGAAGAAAGGGGACCCAACCGACCCAAACAACTATCGAGGAATTGCTCTAACTAGAGTCCTATACAAACTGCTTACATCGCTCATAGTGAGGCGGATGTATGAATGCACGGTTAATGATTTGCCCTGTGAGCAGTTTGGATTCCTGCCAGGAAAGTCAACAGCAGACGCTTTACGGTTCGTGATTGAACACGTAAGTGAACGCCAACGAGACAAAAGTGTGACGTATGCGGTCTTTGTCGACTTTCAAACCGCATTCGACAGTGTGCCTAGGGACCGCCTCCTCGAAATCATCCGAGAGAGGTTTAATATTAAGGTCCAACTATTTAATTTAATTCGAGATATGCTGAGCCACAATTTTATAACCATAAAAAACGGAAATCACTATATAAACGAGCCTGTTACACAAAAGACTGAAGTAGCGCAGGGCGACTCTGCAAGCCCATTTTTCTTTATACTGCACATTGCTGGATTAGCAGACCTTCTACGCACAATGAAAGCACCGCATGCCTTCTACGCGGACGACCTCGTCATCTTAGCCAAATTCCGGGAACACGTACAATTCTACTTAAATGAAACCTCAAAATGGTGTGCGGAGAACCGACTTATAATTAATATCTCTAAGACAAAGATTCTTCGCTTCAGCCGCGGCGGCTCATACGCCGCTGCCGACCATCGCGTCAAGATCAACATTACTTGCCTTGAGCTGGTTAACCATTTCTCGTATCTTGGCGTAACTCTGACACCGCGACTGACTTTTAGCAGACACATCGAGGAAGTGCGAGCAAAGGCCACGGCGGCGATTATGCTACTCGGGGACATTCGAGACGTAGACACAGCAATGAAAATATTTAATATGAAAATTACCCCGATACTCCAGTATTGTCTCCCAGTAATTGCGCCGCACCTAACATTACGCGAGCTCAAAAATTTAGACCGCGTAAAGGCGTGCTTTGTGAAGCGTGTGCTGGGATTACCCAAGAACGCGTCAGCTACCTTAGCACTAGAACTATGCGGAGAACGTACTCTGGTAGAAAACTTAGTTCTACACAAATTACCGACCAGTACAAATACACTCGACATGTACAGAGCATTTAGGGAAGACCGAAACGTACATTTTGTTATGTGTAACTACACAGATGGACCTGCTTTTCGCTCAGAGAAATGGAAACGTGCCTTCCAAAGTAACCGACCATTATTGTGCAGGGTAACATGGCATGGTTATCACCATTATATGTGCCTCAAAGGTGAATGTCATAATATTAACGACTGTGTATGTAAGTTTTGTGGTGAGTGCAATATCTGTCGATATCATGTTCTAAAATGTTCGGCATTAGACTCTTACTCGTTACAGGCGCGTGTGAACGAGATATTGTTATAATTTCGTAACAAACCATGTGTGTCAATCCAATCCTACTACCAAAAACTATGGTGAATAAATATGATGTGTTATTATTATTATTATTATTTAGAAGACGAAGTAAAAAAATGCGCTTGCACACACGGTCACCCCGGCGGCCTGGCAAGTTCCCTGCAAGCGGCGTGGACCGTGGGTAGTGTGCGGCTTCAACACACTTAAAACCAGTCATGTTCCCTCCGTCCTGACTCCGATCTGACTAATGGGGACTGCTTACGCATCACATCAAACTATCAGGAGGGGGAGGGGGTGGGACTAGTATACTAACCCTGGCGGATATTTTTTCCCGGGAGACTACTACTAAAACTACCATGAACACCACTGCTAAAGGTAACTTTTTGGGCTGACTCTTCTCAGCCAACAATCAACGTCGTCCGCGGAACCGCTCTCGTATTGCTTCATAAGACGAACCCCGATAAATACAAATGTGCAACGGTAGAAATTGAACCCCATGTGCACGCACCCTTGTAGCAGGGTCCAGTCGCAAGGCGCACGCGAATGCACCACGCTGCACCGGACTCGATACTGCTAACACCACTAATGCTGAAATAATCGAATAAGAAACGACAATGAGCAAAGACGACGACTCGAGCTTAGTGGGCTTGTGAGTTCCTTACTACCATCACCACTCTGAAGAACAGTGTCCGGTATGTACCATGCATTCGGCAGCTACCGGACTAAACTCTGTTGGAAAAGCCCCCTATTTGTCAACATTTCTATTCCTCGGTGTCTCATCAAAGATATGCCGCACGGCCTGTAGGGGGCGGGGATGGTCTAGTTAAATGGTAGTGAAGGTAGCGTGCCACTTGTTTTTGTTTGTTCTGGGAGGTTTCGGGAATGCATGATGCACATGCGCCACGAGCCAGCAGCCTGCGTGGCTAGTGTGAGACTCGCAAACCCACTAAACCCGGATTCCTTCCACCCCCCCCCCCTCCCTGTTGACCTGTTGAGCGTGCCACCCTGTTGACATCAATATGTCACGCACCGCACTCTACTGTCAGGATGACTGGCTACACGGTGGGACCGACTAATGTTTCGCTCACGACACGACAATGTCGCTTATCGTGTACTCAGTAACCGCTCAGGAGTTTCGCGTGAGCGCGCGAAACTCCTGAGCGGCCGTTCGGAAAAACTTAATGTCGAGCGGTTCCTGAACGTTCTATTGCACGTGTTAGCTGTTCTCGAATAATCTATGGCACGTGCTGATAGCTTCGAGAATGTTCCCACTCTCAATGTCGCTTTTGCACCACCGCTCTGACATCCGCGCCAACAGAAGGTGGAGCGTACAGGTTCAAGTGTACAACCTCAGCAACCAAACACCCAGCATAAACAGCATACACGTACGCTGCCTGGTCACTGAGCGTCGTCAGCGCTTAGATTAGCTACCGTGATGTATCCCGGCTATCGCTGTAGCTTAAAGTCGCCACATCTTCTAAAAAGGCAGTTTTTTTTCCTTCCCAAGCCTTCCTCCACTCGCTGGGTGAGGGACTAGCAAGTAGGAAGCGGCGTCTGCACACCGACAAAACACGGAAATTTCGGATATTTGGCAATGTCAAAAAACTCGATGCCTCCACATAGTCGTCGTCGTCGTCCATAAACCACATGGACGTTTATAATCCTCCAAACCTACTTTTGGTCGCTCTCTCCCTTAAAAGGTGGAATAATTGGACGGGTTTGGTGGCATTAATTATTCTTTCGAGGTTCCCGGTTAATTGCGGATCTGAAGTGCTGACGTCTTGTTTGTAGTGGCTATATTCTGTGAGAAAGAAACGCTGTATATATATATATATATATATATATATATATATATATATATATATATATATATATATTGAAAACGCCTGGAAGCAGTGTTAATTACGCTAACCAAACGTAAATTATCTAACCGGCTCAGGAGGAGGTAGAGTATCTATGCGGGGCTACTTGAATTAATAGTACATATTTCCTATAATGAACAACGGTGGTTGGCCGCATATTTCCACAACGTCTCTTACAACCCATGAGAGAGATATTGATGAGCAGCTACCGCCGTGACCTTCGCCGCAGTTCTAAGCGCAGCCGAGGTACTGCGACGAGGCAGCAATAGCGACACCGCTGTGACTTTACTTCGGTATGCATCGTGCCCCCCCCCCCCGGGAGTGTCGAGCAGTGTCTTCCTCGTATTGTGCACAGCTGAACGGAGCTAAGACAACAAAAAAAACCCGTTGCTATTGGCGATAGAGAGCTTACGAAAAGCGGTCATAATCCCGTCTAAAACTAGCGGCTTAGTTCTCATTTAAATTTTCGTACCAGCGCCATTCCGTTTCGGCATCGACCGCTGGTTCGTTCCAGACGTGGAAACTTCTAGAAAGGAGTTCACACTACATTCCACACGACCGAAGTGGCGTCACCGCGAATACTTTGCTAAGTGCTGAGTGTCGAGATCCGCGGCTGACGTTTCGGGGGCACGGCAATTAGCGGCGTCTGGCTTTGCAGGCATTTTCCTTGTACAGAATGAAGTGCATATATTATATATATATATATATATATATATATATATATATATATATATATATATATATATATATATATATAACTATATATTTAACTATGGCCATACCTACCTTATAAAAATGCATACATGCAAGCCATCATTTAGAAACGACGCTCCTTTAGTCAAGCTCACGTCTTCCTAATCGCCGAAGAGTAGCTTTGTCACAAAACCATAAGCACTTGCTCGATAACGCAAATAGACTTCTACATATGTGTGCGCGTGTGTGACATTATTCTGTAATCTGTCTAGTGCCATACCCATTTCTTGGCTTACAAAACAGAAACAAAGTGTGCCAACTAGACGTTCGGTTCATACGACCCCTATAGACAAACGCATACACAGAGTCACTCTGATATGCATAGTTCGCCCCCTTACGATGAGACACTTAGTAACCACCACCACCAACCAGCTTACTATGCGCCCGGTGCTGCTGCTGCTGCTGCCGAAGAACATTACCGCTGATGGTTGGGCTGATGCCGGATCCATCTGTAACTGGTACTATCAAGTATACCTGGCAAAGATACCATTCCTCTCACGCCCTTATTCCCTGCCTTTTCCCCTGCTCCTCTGTTCATAACTATCAGTCGTCCCTCTTTTTTTTCGCATTCTCGTTCTGCCGCCGTCGGATTCATCTTTCGTTCGTCTTCTGTGACTCTGTGTCTGCGTTTCTCGTATCCATGCGGGCTTGTTGTCGGTCGCCGTTCTTGGTCGGGGTTCTGCTACGCTTGCGTCAGCCTCATGATTGTCATATTTGTTCCGCCTTATTCGTCTTCATCTGGCGAGATCTCGCTGCCGCCGCCGACGCCGCTGACACGGCGGTTGTGGTGGTGGTGGTGGTGGTGAGAAGCGATGATGGTGAGCCATGATGCTGATTTCGATGAAAAGGCAACAGCAACAAAATATGGTGATGTCTATGATGAAGATGATAGTGATGGAGATGATGATGATGATGATGGTGGTGATGATGATAATAATGATGACACAATATTCAGCCCTTTTCTATCTTTCTCCCCCAACCTCCGGGCCAGAGTCTTTTCACGCCTCCCGTCCCCCCCTCAACCGCAGCGTTAAGCTGTTTCACCAGCTTCACCACCACCACGTCGCCTTCAGCCACCGAAACAAGAACAACAAGAACAACAACACCAACACCGACAACAACAACAACAGCATCAACAACAGCAACAACAACAGCAACAACAACAGCAACAACGGCAACAACAACAACAACAACAACAGCAGCAGCAACAGCAACAACACTAAGGGAAACCACGGCTGACACGCCGTTCTCGCCACGGTCGTTAACATGGTCATAGGCGACAGACACCAGAAGCAGCAGCAGCAGCAACAACAACAACGGCAATAACAATAGGAAGTAACGGTAGCGTGTCGCAGTGTCGTCTTTATCATCATCATCGTCATCATCATCATGAAGTCCAGCAACCTGCGTTATCAGCAACCCCAACCCCCTTCTGCTCGTCATCACTATCAGCGCCAATGGTCCCGGTCGCCAACGTTAGGCTGCAGGCGGCCGCCTCTGCAGATCGCCTCAGCATTTGCCGCCCGCGGTCGACAACAACGACAAGGCCCTGCCACGTTGGCAGACGCTGACGGCCCCGACGATAAAACCTCTATCCATCCACTGTCATCTATCCAAGATGTCGTCCGAGCGCGTCAGTGCGTTTATTTTCCCTCAGGCGAACGCCGCAGCCACTGACGCTAACTTTGCCGACTTTGGCAAACTTTGCTGATTTCGGCAAACTTCGCTGACTTCGGCAGACTTCGGCAGACTTCGCTGACTTCACTGACGACGCCCCGAGCTCCACCAGAGCCTCGCCCGCCACAATTTGTCGTCCCCGTGTCTCGGTGGTGGGTGGCGGTTTCGTCTTGTTCATCTTGCGCTTTGATCTCACTACCACTACTACTACAACTGCGACGATGACTTCAACTATTACTAATGTATTCTGCCTATTTTGCTGGTGAAATTTGATCAATAGAGCTTTCTTTGTGTGCGCCATAAACGCCGTCGGTAGCTGCTGCTGCAACAGCAGCAGCTGCAGCAAAAACAACAACAACAACAACAACAACAACGACACCGGCAACAATATTGAAAACGAAAACACCGACAACAGCAGCAGTAACAACAACAACAACAACAGCTACGCCAGAACAACGACTATGACAGCAACAGCTACAACAACACAACCGAATACTACATCGCCATCAAATCATGCCAACGCGAGTGAATGAAATTCAACTACTATACTAGTTAGACTCGTAGTCATGGAGACACATGCCGTCATTGCTGCATGACTGTTCCGACGGCTGACTAGAGACATTGGGACCGAGAGATGTATAGAGAGAGAGAGAGAGAAAGAGCACGTAAACGAGATCTAAAGAGAGAGAGAAAGAGAGAGATACAACGTGCGTTAACGCCGGCGGGCAACCGAGACCCTGACGGCAGCAGAGGTCATCGTTTCGTGGTGATCTTCGCTTCGACGACGGGTTAGCGGCGGGAAAGTAGCAAAGCCGGGGGGAATAGAGAAGTCGGGGGAGTAGAGAAGTCGGGGGGAGCGGGGAAGTTGGCAGCGAAGCCGATGTTGTCGTCTACGTGTACGTCAATTGCCCGATACATCATCGCCCGTCACTCCCATTCATTTTAGCTTACCGATCTATTATTACTATTTTTATTGGTAGTAGTTGCTTTCGCGCATTTCATAAGGCTATTATGCCCGCGCGGTATATCTCTCCCTATCTGCGTTTGTACTCTCTTGTCCTTCACCCCCCATCCACATTCCCTCTTTCTATTCCTCTCTCTCTCGCTACCTTTCTATGAGCTTTCTACAAGCTTTCTTAACGCCGTTGTAATCGTCGTCGTCGTCGTCAATACGCTGCTATTCTGTCACACAGCGTTGGCAGGAGTGTTTTGTAATTTTTCTTTGACAACAAGCTGATGATCCATCTACTACTACTACTACTACTACGACAACTACTATTACTACTGCATACGTGTACATGGTGCCGTGGTGATGGTCGGCCAGCCGTAGGCTTTCAATTCATTATTTCTCCCTGTCTCTCTCCTTCTTTCCCTGTTTTTTCTCTCGTAGTCTTGATCCTCGACCCTGCTGAGCCCGACGCGCCGTCTAAAGACATGTCATCTTACTTGTCAATGTTGCGTTTAAATGTTTCCAGCTCTCTCTCTCCCCCTCTCCCCCCCCCTCTCTCTCTCTCTCTATATATATATATATATATATATAGCAATTTCAAAATGTTCTCGATCCCACCTCAGTAGCTGGGGGATATGTTTATACTCTATCTCGATAGCTCATGCGCTTTCTCTTTCTCTCTCAGCCTCATCAGGGTAGAAGTCGACGTGCGTGTATGTATGCATTTTGTATATACGAACTATATATATATATATATATATATATATATATAAATATGCATATATATATATATATATATGTTACTCGTTGGCAGTGTATCCTCGTCTCGACCTGCTTATTATTATTATTTTTTGTTAACTAATAGCCTTCTCTCGTTTGGTTGTGGTGGTGGCAGAGTGGTTACTCCGACCGTCGGTGTGCCTGCCGACTGTAGTGTGTAGTGAGTGATACGC
The DNA here is from genome assembly GCA_003439945.1 of Dermanyssus gallinae. Taxonomy (NCBI): domain Eukaryota; kingdom Metazoa; phylum Arthropoda; class Arachnida; order Mesostigmata; family Dermanyssidae; genus Dermanyssus; species Dermanyssus gallinae. The sequence goes on along the minus strand of QVRM01003767.1, from coordinate 208,139 downwards.
GAGCATATACATACGTGAGCTGAATGGGAGCAGTGAATCCGTCTCACCACCGTGTGCCGATTGGGCATCGACATCGAAACGCCGGATCTCTGTCGCCGATACAGTAGTACTCTGATTATCTGTCAATGTCGAGCCTAAACGTGTGTTGGTGTGTCTGTCTGTCTGTTTGTCTGTCGATTGGTATGTGTGCAAGAGCAGCGATTCCGATCGATTTGTTGCTAGTTATAGACGACCATTGAGTACTGTGAATCGGCGGTAGCAGCAACGACAACAACAACAACAACAACGACAACAAGAAGTAATAAAATCAATAGTATCAACAACAAGCTATAAAGCTATAAAATCAACAACAACAACAACAACAACAACAACAACAAAAACAACATTATTAGCTGCAATAAAAACATCAGCCAAAATAACAGCAACAGCGACAACAATAACAACAACAGCAATAGCAATAGCAACGACCACAACAAGAATATCCACATTTGCCACTGTTACTACAACGGCATTTTGTTGTGTTCTAATATGGAATGTATGCTGAAATCATTTCGATTTCATTTCGAATCATTTCGAACGACGTTTCGTTTTACTCCGCTGAAGATGGAGTCAGTTCGTTTTTCTTTGCTCTCTTCCGTTTTTAACCACTACTACTACTGCTACTTTTACTCAGTTGGGTCGCCTTTGTTGTTGTTGCTGTTGCTGTTGTTGTTGTCGTTGTCGTTGTTGTTGTTGTTGTTCTTGTTGCTGCTGCTGCCGTGCCTGCCGTTGCAATGATATCGCGGACGACAACGCCAGTGATTTTCTTCCTTGTTATCGGAAAATAGAGCCATTTCGCTGGTGCTCCATCGCCTTGCATCCCCTCCTCCCCCCAACCCCCCCCCCCCCCCCCCACCGTTGTGGTCGGCTTTGATGACGGCTGACATTTATGCGTCGATCATGTTGTTGTTGTTGATGTTGTTGTTGTTGCTAATGCTGATGTTGCTGATATTGTTGTGTTGCTGTTGTTGTTGTTGTTGTTGATTTTGATACTGATGTTGTCGTCGTTGTTCTTGTTGTTGTTGCTGTTGTTGTTGCTGCCGTCGTCGGCGTTGTCTTCTTCTGTTCGTTGTTTTCCTTCCTTTCTTCGGATTTTGTTTGACATACATTCACTGATGGAGAGGTATCCGGCCTCACGCAACGGCCATGTCGCAGCCTCGACTAGCTACAACAACGCCGACAACGACGAAGAAGACAACTCGACGACATGGCCCGAAATTCCGAGCCACAACGCTACCGCTGTTGTTGTTGTTACTGTTGTTGCTGTTGCTGTTGTTGTTGTTGCTGTTGTTGTTACTGCTGTTGATGTTGCTGTTGTTGTTGTTGTTGTTGCTGCTACAATTGCGCTGTTGTTGATGGTGCTCACTGTGAGTGAGTGTATGTATGTGTGTGTGTTTGTGTGTGCATCTGCCGTTGAATGAAAGCGCGGCAAACGCCCCAAAAAATTATATAGATCACCGTTTTGGCTCACTTGCCTTCACTTGCCTACTTGCCCACAATCTGCCGAGCAAAAGCCAAGCTACATCTTTACCACCACCACCACCGCCGCCACAAACCTCGGCTCTGACGACTGACGAGAGACGCGCTATGATGGACATATTTGTCGTCTGTGCCGCCGCTTACTTCCGCGGTTGGATGTTCCGGATATATATATATATATAAATATTTCTTATTTTTTTGTATATATATATTTTTTACACACTGCGTGTATGCGTGTGCATGTGTGTAAAATCAGAGGCAAAGCAAGAGATGAGTTGTCCGCCGCGTACAACAGATCATCAACAACAACAACAACTGATGAACCCCACGCTGATTTCATATCAGCTCTAGGAAAACCACCAGAACAGCCGTGTCGTAAACAGCCCAGTAGGCAGGGTATTGCAATTTGCTCGGCTTGCTTGACTGCCACATAACTGTCGCAGCACTTGTTTAATCTAGTTAGTACTACTACCACCAGAAAAAAACGTAGCAACACCGAGTGCCACATACGTCTTGGCTGCAACAGTATAACCGAACTGAGCTATGCCGTTCAATTGATTGTACATTTATATTGCCCAACGCGCTGTACATACGTAATGTATTCCCGCACATGTTATGGTGGATTCAAACCCCCTACTGAATGCGGCAGAGTGACCCGCACTTGTCTACTCTTTTTTAGCATATATTTTCTAGACACGGGCGATAGCCTTTTCTGCAAACTTAATAATTGTTTGAATTTAGGTAATAATGGAAATTTCAAGCTCAATGAAGTGTTATTGAACTTAAATAAATTTGCTGTCCGAATAAGACGGTGCCATAAAAAAATATATATATGATCGATGATCGAGTTCTCAGGGTAAATTGGAGTACATAAATGGTTAGCTAAGCGAAAACAAAAATGTGCCCGCTTTTCTAGTTGTCGTCAAGACGTTTCAACTGTGAAATCCTTTCCACCAACCGGGTGCGCTTTTGATCAGGATTACGAACAATGGCTATATCCAACAAACGGTCCTGACGGCGAAATTTGAGCGACAGAGACAGATGTATTCCACACGAATCGAGCTAGTAAGGTATTATACAACCCCCCGCTACCAAACAGTTGTCCTGAAGTAGACGCTGGTGAATTGACGGCAGCAGTATGACCGAGTCTGGATCATAGATTCCCGTACTTTTGTCAGCATACATGCATACAAATTAGCATGCATATAACCCTGTTTAAATGTCTAAATCTATAGCAGAAAGTCGGCCAACATGTTCACTTTTGAGTTTAATTAGGCTCTTCTTGCCGACAAGTACTGCCTGTAGTTTATAGGCAGTACCCCCAGTCCCCTTAGTTAGCCCTATATTTGCTGTACCAGTTCAGACTGGAACCCAGACTGGTCTACATATTGATTAGATATGTATTGTGATACGCAAAAATTTTAATGCGGTGCACGAGTCCCGTTCGCATAGGAGGTGTCGGAGTGAAGTCGCCGTATCTCTTGATGTCGTGAACGGTATATTGATTATATATAGTTTGTATAGCTGCACCCTGTGTCTGTAAGGAGACAGTACACGCTAAAGCTATACAAGCAAAAGCAGCAAAATGTTACTACCATCATATCTGATAGTCATTCTACAACTGCTGTCATAAGCAGTTCATGTTGTACGGCGTAATGTGTTCTCTGAATCTGAATGATGTCTCAACGGAGACGTGCATTGAGCCACAGAGAGAGAGAGAGAGATAGAGAGATAGATAGATAGATAGATGTGAGAGTGGGTTTCCCTACACAGAGCGTGGGCTAGCCGTGACAATGGGAAGGACTAACCAGTGAATGAGAAACTGCTATGGTACGTTAACAGTGGGGGCCTTTATGCGTACGTGGCTAACTACTAATAACTGGTAGATAATGATAAGAATCGTTGTCGCTTCAACGACGAATGAACAAGTGAAGTACATGTAACGTAGTATTATTAGTTATTGCTTTAGTTGCCTTGATGGTTTTCTGTTGTAAACAGTAGAAACAGTACCGCAATCAGCAGACGAGTCGCGAATGACCTCGAAGACAGCTACAGACGGAAATGTCACCACCTCCACGAACCAACCATAATGATTGCCCACGCCAACTACTACACCGATAACCACAACACCATCAACAATGCCACAGAAATGGCACTTGTGCAGAAGAGAAGAGTTTGGCGCGTTTTGGCTGAGCCGCATTTTCACGGGACGCCCGGGCACCCTAGAGGGCGCGCAGGCGATCCATCTGCCTTGTCGTCACCAGCGGGCATGATACAGGCATAGTGGAATCTAAATCTAAAAGCCATGAATTCCTAGCAGAAGCATTCGAAATTTACGTACTTAGGATTCACCGTAAAGCTTTTGCGTGAATGACGGGCACTGGATATTTTCTGTGCCACCTCTGGTCTGGCCTTGAATGTGACAATCGTTACGTCTATACGGGGTACATAGTTCATGGCTATCATACACTGGTCTGCTTAGGAACGAACTTCTACGAGGAGTACACCGAGTGCATCTGTCAACTATACTCTCTCAAGTGTGTACAAGAGCATAGTAGTGTTATGCGTCTGCCTGACTGGCCCTACGACGAAGAGATCACTGCACTGCCTCTCTCGAATGACATGCCGAAAACAGATGACAACCATAAAAGTACCAATGTTACATGTCTAATCAATTGTGTGATGATATTGCTTTTGCATCCTTACTGCTGCCTTTTGCTTTTGCTGTAAGAGCATTTCCCCGTACATAACTACTTCGGCTAACTAATTTCAATAGGTGAGTTTGCCTGACGAGGCTGCCGTCTCCGCTATTGCAGTAGTACTGCGTACTACTATGACCAAGCAATAGTATGTTGTCTTTATTTCCTTTTATTCTTTCTTTTTTCATTTTTGTTCTACCTTACAAGGTAGTGCTCGATTTCAACGCTCGAGGTTATCTCTATCTTAACTGCAAGCGGGTCTGGCATAAAGCATCATGTTCTCACGCTGCAGCTGGAAATAGGAGAGCACCATCCGTCGATCTCCCTTATAGTTGTCGTTGTTCTTGTTATGAACTTCGTCACGGGCCTATAGGCATTCGTTAAAGGACACGCAGCCTGCCTGGGCGTCTCCATCTCTCTCTCTCTCTCTCTTTCTTTCTTTCTAGCACTCATTCTGATATATATATATATATATATATAAATATATATATACATATACATATACATATACATATACATATATATATATATATATATATATATATACGTTCGTCTCTTTGCCGTTCCTACTAGAAAAAAACTTGTCTCTACTAGAGATTTTCGATTATACTGACGGCCCAGGCTTATTTTTTTAAATACAAAAATAAACAAATAAATGGGTAATCGATTGCTGGAGATGCATATCGTTTTGTTGAAAAGAACTTGTTGATTTTTTTCAGAACGAGTAATAACTGGCTGATGCTTATTGGTTTGCTTATCTGGTTTTGTTTATGTTGTTGTTGTTGATGTCGATGCACCCGCCGCTGTGGTGCCTTTCATTGAAACACATTTGTAGCTGCGCACCTGGTACCAATACAACCGAGCAATATGAACAGCAGTAACCATACCACAAATGACAACAGCAGACCACAGCTAATGTTGTTTGCTGCCTGTATCCTGGATGGTTGCGCTGTGCCATCGAGTCTCCGGCGGCGGCGGCGGCGTCACGGTTGAACGACAATCGATAATGACAGTGTAGATAAAAGATATATAACAGAAAACAAATTATATATATATATATATATATATATATATATATATATTAATATAGTGAAGGCACGCCTATCCGTATACGGTAACGCAGCCAAGCACGCCGTGCTCCTTTACTATCAGCCTGCAAGTATGCAAACTGAGCATGCCTCAGTAAACATGCGCGGCGCGTCGCCAAACGATACCGCCAATGACGTTGCTAATCGTTGGCCGATCGGTAACTCGATCAGTCGACGTACGCGAATCACTACGACGAGTGATTCGTGACAATGTCGTCAATCACAACCGAGCATCACCCTCGGCTCGCCTCGGCCCCTCGACCCCCCCCCCCCAACTTCAATGAGCTTCAGCAGCGGAAAACGGCAGCTGGCTAACTCCAAGCCTCAAGCCCGGTCGGCGTGTCTACACTGCACAAGAACGACAACGACAATGACGTACGCACACATTATTGCACACGGGTGAACTATTACAACTAATTCTAAGTTAGTTAGCTAAGCTACTGTTACCGTTGTGGACTACTGAACGGTGGCACAATCCGCGTTGAAGAAGTTGCTAACTAATATATATATATATATATATATATATATATATATATATATATATATACATAAATAGATATATAGCATATGATTATTAAGAATACAAATGAAGCGACAATTGTCTCCCGAGAACGTGTGCACTGGGACACGTATATACATAAATATATATATATATATATATATATATATATATGCGCCCGCTAACGAGAGCCGGGCTAATTGAGGTCGCGTTGCAATGCAACACGAGATCGTCTCTCTTCGTATGTAGGGCAGCGTAATTGACTCGAAGAGCGGCGATCTTCTGCGCGAGCCAGGCGACAATGGCGATCGTCGGGCTGGCTGACTGACTGAGTCAGTGAGTGACGGCATAAGCTGTTGCGTTAAGCGTCATCGCCTTGGCCTCGTAATGACGACCACGACGTCCCACGAAGTCGGACTTTGGCGGCAGCGTGTTACGAGTCTCCATAGACGAGCATCCCCTGAGACGACATCGAACGGACGTGAAGCAGACCATAATAACGTAGAAGACGACGACAATCACGACGACGACGACGACAACAACAACAACAACAACAACAACAACAACAGCAACAACAACAACAACAACAACAACAACAACAACAACAACAACAACAACAACAACAACAACAACAACAACAACAACAACAACAACAACAACAACAACAACAACAACAACAACAGCAACAACAACAACAACAACAACAACAACAACAACAACAACAACAACAACAACAACAACAACAACAACAACAACAACAACAACAACAACAACAACAACAACAACAACAACAACAGCAACAACAGCAGCAGCAGCAGCAGCAACAACAACAACAACATGCAGACGCGCTGGCTGCAAATACGAACAATCATGCGTGTCACAGTCAAATTAGCCACCCATGTAATGGCGCAGATCCACGCCTCAACTCACTTCTCCCCCCTTCGTCTTCACCACGTTTTCATCCTGTCCCCGGATTGACGGCAGATCGATATATCGGTTGGATCATCGTGAATCAAACGGCGCACGAAAAAACGACCAGAAACCGATTCTCTTTCGACACAAATTTGCAGTCTTCTTTCCTCTTTCTACATTTTCCCTCTCGCCGTCCGTGTGTCCCTTGTCTCTCGTTTGCTTTTTGTTAAAGCGTGTTGAACCTTTAATGGCGAGAATACCACACCCTTCACCCTCGAAATATGACTTTTTTCTTTGCCTTCGTCTACGAATAGTGCCGAAACTGCCGATAATGCAATGTATGTATCAATTTATCATACATGTAGATAAAGATGCGTCTTTGCGAATGACGCGGTTCCTCCTTTGATTATTTCGTTTGCAGTTGTGCTGTAGTTTTTGCTAGATTACGAAGTAGTTAATGTGTATTTACTGTCTAAATTTAGCGAATAGGTAAATCTTCACTGAATCAACACTACAAAACTAGTTGTCATTTTCGTTCTCATTTCCTGTCTCAAGCCGAAGCAAGGCTAGTAAAGAAATTTCGAGTGAACGTTGTGGCGAGTATAGTTGGCTTCTGGCACCGACGTGGTGCTCGTCGACACAACTTGCAACCGCAGAGAACACTCGCGCGGATGCAGCACCAAAAAGTGAACTCACTTATGTCATGCGTAGTTAAAGACCAAAATTGTGAATAAGTTTAGCTGCCAGATAGCAAATCGCATTGCTGCCCGTTGTTGTTTTCAGCTCAACCGTATGGGCCTATGCAGAATAGAAGTGTTGCACAATAAGTTGGTTTTTCTTTCAGGGGTTCATCTAGCCCCCGAGAGCGCGCCCATTTCCGCTGACGGCCACCAGTAGCATGGCTAGTGACTATCGAGAATTAATAACTACGACTAATTGCGACAATTGTAGCCGACGCATTGGCAATCTTAATTGAGATTATTGGTAACAGTAGAAATAGAATGGGGACTGTGCCAACGCTTGCATTCGCGCCGACTTGTAACATCGACGTGGAGCTGCGCGATATTCAGCAGCAGAATACGGGCTCATGCTAACATACATTCAGACCTACATACATACAGATGTACACTCATAAATGCAAACATATCCACATGTTAAGAGAAGTAAACTGGATATCTGTGTATTAGGTCATGCTCGCATCCGACGCACAGGAGTGATTGTAATAACAAGATAAATCATTAGCCATATCCATCCAGTCATATCCATTCATAAATACAAACGTACGTAAATACGTGCATGCATTTGTGGTTATGATATTTGATACTAATATTGCATTCTCTGTAGTTGCACTTCAAAGACAAGCATGGTTCAACGGATTGATATCCAATCTATTTCTGCTACCAGCTGACCTTCTGTAACGACG
>QVRM01003767.1:0-195000 GCA_003439945.1 Dermanyssus gallinae | reverse complement strand
AACTCTCACACATGGCTACATACAATTACCAATGCAGATGTACCGTTTATCCATTGAGACGTTCGATCGGACCAAACCGAAAAATACCAACCGGGTGGCCGTACAGCGTATTACAACACTCGTGTATATATATACATATATATATATACGAACGAATATATATTTAATTACGATTCTGAATTTAGCCTTTTGTCAGAATGTAAATCGACATTCTTTTCGCCGACATGAACTGCTTAATGGCAAATACTGCATAAAATTGCCATGAGTCACCGTTGTTTCGATTAGATCTGTGCCGAGATCTCGGCCGAAGCGATTGCTCCAAGCAGTAAGAGCATTACGGTTGGTAAACACGTTGGCTGTGCTGGGTTGCTTTACGCTCACAGCGCGCCCAATGTGAATTGATGTGGACAGTTACCTACAAAGCACACACGCGCACACAGGTTCGGACATCTGTGTGGTAAAACAGATAAAGAACCGCGCAAACTAGTGAAAAAAAGAAGACGTAGAGACTTGAATAAGGTCGTCAGGCGAAATTCGAATAAAATTAAGAAACACACGATAATAAACTTAAGATATCCGTACTGTAGAGGATTGTATCAGGTGAAAGTAATTATGTAACAATCGGTAATGAAATATGACAATGGCAAGTCTACACATGTGTATAGGGCATACATATGATGAAAACTCGAGCAAAGCTGTAAACCCATACTTTGCATACCCGTTTAAAACATCTGCATTTAAAACCATAGATGGTTAATTGTAATATCCACCTAAAAGCCAAATACTTCCTTAAGGTAAAAAAAAAATGCAAGCAAATCTCCTCAACTACATGTGTGCGCTTTAGATATGCAAATACGCGCAATCTCTTTTTCTTTGTCTCCCCCTATTATATATGTATATATATATATATATATATATATATATATATATATATATATATATATATATATAAGAGATACGTAAGTTATTCGGGCCGGTGCAGAAGATAAGGGATTATGAGGATAACCTTAGTAATGCATGAAGTGTAGTAGATACTAAATTTAAGTGAATAAACAGATTTGAATATGCATATATATAACACATATGTAACCTTGTTTTACTTTATTGAACCGTTTCGTTATAGGTGTTCCCAGTGACCATGTCGATGATGGCAACGTTTCTTTCGGCGATCGCATTTCTAGGAATACCGGCTGAGAACTTTGTATTCGGTTTCCAGTACGTTCTTACTGCGGCTGGTGCCGTTATTGGCGTCTTCATCGCGACGGAGTTCTTCATGCCCATCTTCTACGACATGGACGCTGTGTCTGTAAACGCAGTAAGTAGTACATTCGTATGTCCTAAATTCTTTCATATATATATATATATATATATATATATATATATATATATATATATGTGTGTGTGTGTTTGCTACTATTTTCCTCCCTTTTTTCGTTCCGTTTATGTTCTTTGCTGCACTACAGCTCTACATCCGTCTCACTTCAATTCGAATGGCCACTGTGTATTTCTCCGGTCAACATTCGTATCTGCTTAAATCTAACGATGCAAATCAGCTGCATCAATCAAACAAACAGTCTATTCTTGTTACCCGCTGCACACTACAGTGTGTGTCTGCTACTGCTACTGGCACTACTACGCTATAGGGTTCATCGTTATACTTTTTGCGACTGTCAGCTGTGCCTATTTACCACATCGCAAAGCTGTTAGCAACATGTTCAGTTAGACGCCGTGAACACCACGCTTTGATCACGTGAATTTGCGGGAGTGTTTGAGGGATTGAACACCGTTGCGACAAATGTCCTCGTCGTGGATTCAAGGGAAGGCCAATGCTCTCAACAGTGAGGCGATTTCATGATGAAGAAATGTGGAATGAAAAAGAATTGATGTGGAGTGGATGGAAGTAAGGTGGATGTTTTTACTCAGTCCTTTTTGTTTCGCGCCCGACTAAGCACTTGCAGACTGTTTTTGTTCTTCAAGTTTAAATTTAAAAGCCGTGTTTTACTCGGTTCTAGACTGCAGGGCATCAGGGCATGACGGGCGTCTTTAAGAAGATTACAAAATGGAGCTCTCGCTAAGCCAGGCAATTACTCTGCGACCGTGTAGACAAATGTGTGAGTTCAGAAGGGACCTATATTGAGAATGTTTTCTTGTCGCATTTTTGTCGTGTTAATCCTATAGCTAAGTTTACTTACATCTAGCACAAAAACAAGAAGGTCAGACTTGTCTAATAAAAGGGGGGTTCCTAACTGCTTCTACGAATATCTGAATAAAAAAATAGTTTGTTAATGCCTCTAGCATCATGTTTAGCCTGATAATAAAAAAAAACAAATGTTAAATTATCTCATACCTTATACGGTTCACTAAAACGTTTCAAACCCGCGGCTATGTGGTTCCGGCTCGTATGTGACTCCGGCCCGACAGAGAAACGCTGGACATCACTTCAAAGTTCATCGGGGTCTCATGCTTACCTTATTGGGGCTTTTTCTGCCATATAAACGTAGCAACAGGACATCGTAGGTTAGTAATGCCCAACCTGGCCAACTAGCAAAGCCCGGATTTGAATCTGGCATTGTCTTCGGTATCCAGACTGCGAGACGACGCTCGATGCGTTTCCACCTCTCTTGCGTCATCTCTCATACCGACCTGCATTAAATCAAAGCCCGCATCCTAGCAATTTTTTGAGCTGAGCATCCCTGAGAAAATATCTCTCGTCGTTAGAGCAGGTAGTATGTAGTTTCCGCGTACTTGCATCGGTACCATTTCATGAGATCTCTGATTGTTGATCTTGTTCACGACTCTGGTGCCTCTCGTCTCGTTCCAATCGACTCAGCTTCCCCCAGCTCTTCTGTCTGTCTTCCTCCGCGTTGACCTAGGTATAACGCGGGCAATTACCAGAACAGCGTCCGCGGACACGCTGTACTCTGTGGTGGCTTTTATGGTCAACAGCCTTTGCGCTTTGCTTTGATGCTAGTTAACAACGCTTTTTTCGAGGGCCCATTTGTTCTGGCATTAGCCTGGTCAACTTGCTTGTCATTTGATGCTTTTTGGCGGTGACATAACCGATCTGGGCTGTACACCTCGTGTTTACCTAGGTATTTTGCCTGCTCGTTTATATGGATCATGCGTTTACACGCCTATCAAGTTCCTGGAAGTGATTTCTTCCGATAACTTGGGTAAACTAGTACGTAGTTTTCGCGTACTCGCATCGGTACCATTTCATGAGGTCTGAGATGATTAGCCTCTCTGGTGCTGCTCATAGACGGCAAACTCAACCGCGCGTGGTCTGCTCATCTCTAGTACGCTGTCGTACGCTAGGTTCCATAACGTAAGTCTTAGCACGCAATCTTCTAGTTTATTCACAGTTATCGCGTATTCCCTGCTGTTGTACCTCACACTTGGCGCGCCTGTGTGCGGCTGCGGCCGAACATTGTTTACTCCCCTGCTTTGAGATAAGTGCCAGGCGGGCCGTCTTCCGATCCTTTGGAAATCGTCCTTCTCTCAGCAGTGAGTCCACGGTTGTTTTAGAGGCCGCCAGGGGTTTCTTTATTAGGAATTTGCTCGCTTCCAGAGTTATGCCGTCGGGTTCTGCGCCGGATCTCCTTGAATGTTACGGGTGGGATATATTCTTTATTCACCGCAATCGGCTTTCTGTCTTCGTCTGCAGCAATGGCCTGTCCTTGTGCAAAGTTTGGTAACAAAGCTTCGTGAGGCTTCTCCCATTCGCCCTGCTCGACCAGAGATCATCTGCTTTTTGCCGCCACTCCTCCTCGCCTCAATTCCGTTTTTTGCCTTTAGCAGGCTCTAGTGTATCGGCGCCGGGCTCAAATGCACTTTTTCCGTGCAGCCACTTCGGGAGACCACCAGTACTTGGGCGCAGCGTTTTCCGACCGCGGGTGTACTGAAACTGATGCGAAACATGCTCCGTTGAGACGTGAAGAAAGCAACATAATGTTAAGCTTAAAATGCTGAGCATATCAACATCAAATGAATTTGTATTAACGCCGATTATTAAAATCCTACCTACAAAAACGGCAAAGCAAACAGAAATGAAGTTCTAAACATCGGATCCTTCTATGAGAAAATCACACATATAGTCTAAGGGGTAACCATACCCCAGCCTGCTATAAGAGCTGAGGTACAGTTATTTAAGCCGAATTATAGATACGTTGTCCACCAAAAACCTTTCAAGCACACAAGCTTCGAAATCTTAGAACTATAATTTGTAGTCGATCGTGCGTACCAGGCAACCGATATCCTACAAAAACACCCATTCCCATCTGATGCTTAGTTGAAGCAATTGTAATAGTTTTTCTGTAAGGATAAACTTGATTAGACGACTCGATAGGTTGACGTGAGAACCATCTGCGGTGACATTGGCGTATGTGGTAAAACTGCACTTAAGCATATATTGGTCAATCTGACCAGAGTAGTAAACCTTTATTATCTGGAGCTTATTTAAACAGCTAAGATCAGCACATGGATGTGACGAAAGCTCTTAGCTCCTGCGCATACAGCCTATATTCGTATAATTTGCAATTATGTGTATATTTATAACGTGCATAATACATTTTTATATGCTAATGACGTAAGCGTGGCATACATTTCGTTGCGGAATGGTCTCGAAAATTTGGCTCGGTACGCCCAAAACTCCGAAATTATCCCAGATTTCCTAAAACTTTGAAACATAATAAGAGCAGAGTATTCCACTTTATTTGCTTTCATTTGATGTCAGTCAAACTAAGTTGTATTGAATTGCTTGCCTGCTATTCCCTGGTAACATTTTCTCTAGAAGAACAGAGTTCTCAAAAATGTTCTTGATGCAATTATGTAACACCCTTCTGGTCAGCTACCCTCTGAGCCGTCTGCTAACCTGGAGATATTTCCAGGACTAAAAACGCGCAAACGACCTAGAATATACCAGCTATCGGCATATAAATAGAACGGAAGCGAAAGAAATCAGCATGGGAATAGAAAGGAAACTAAGGATATGCTCACACAGCTCACCGACGATAGACAGTGCCACCACGCTGCTAACAGTAGACGAGGATCTGAGGTCGTGAAGGCGGTCTGTGAAGCTGCTCGCGCTTCCTCTCCGCATTGAACGGCGACGTCATTTGATAGTGAGCGTGTTTTCGTTTCTTTCTTGTGACAGAACGATCTGTCAGCGGTCTGGTACAGAAGTTGCTAACGACTTTATCAAGTCGCCATCAATCTTACGATAAGCAGCATGAACAACGATAGAATAGCGAGGTGAACTGGGACAAAGATGGCAGTCCCAACAGCAACAATAAGAACAACAGTTACAAATTGCAGCAATCGTAAGATTTGAGCCACCTGTAAGACTGTCTCCTAGGTTTCGTGGGGCACAGCTATTATTAGGGCAGCATAAAAACGACCAGCGTTTGTCATTTTTGTAAGTGTCATTATTTGTCTGAGCTGTTATTACTGTTTGTTGCTGTTGTTGTTGCTGGCGTTCTTACTGTTGTTGTTGTTGTTGTTGCTGGCGTTCTTACTGTTGTTGTTGTTATTGCTGTAGTTGCTAGCGGTGGATGGCCATCGCCCGTGGTGGCTACCGTGTTGTTCGTTCGTTCGCTTTATATTTTGATGTTGTCACTTGTGATGCCCGCCCACCGCTGTCATTGCCATTATGTACTCATTACGACGAAATTTGCTGCCCCATATCGTTATCGACAACAACAACAACAACAACAGCGACGCGAACAACAACAACAACAGCAATAGCAGCAGCAACAGCAACAGCACAGCAACAACAGCAACGACAACAACAACACCAAAAACATCAACACCAAAAACATCAACACCAACAATATCAACAACAACAACAACGACAACGACAACAACAATAGCAATAACATCAACACCAACAACAACATCAACAACAGCAATAGTAGTAGCAGCAACAACAACAACAACGAACGACAACATCTCCACTTAAACGATATGCAACGCTGGATAGTGTTAGATGGATTGACGAGGCAATATGGCACCCCCAGCAACGTGGCCCGCAGCGATCTTTCTACAGAAGGGGTTTTGCCTGCCTGCCTTCCTGCCTGCCTGGCGCCGGCAAACCGACCGCTTGCGGACGACAAGGTCACGCAACGCAGTGTTCGCTGTTGGCTCGACTACATTGCTACGTACAATCATACTACGGACGGAGCGTATTCCAGACCGATGTCGCTGTTTCGGCCACTTGATTCGGTGACCGGTAAGCAGCGGTTGTTTCATAGTGTGCGTTTTTTTTCACGAGCAGCGACTAAAATCACCAGCAATGTCGCCCCCATCATCGTCATCATCATCATCATTACCATGAACATAAATACTGTTTTTAATTGTTATTGTTCTTGTTGTCGTTGTTGTGTCGCTACTCCTATATCGGATTCGGCTTCTGTGCGCTGCAGAAGGCGGCCATTTGAGAACTCGTCGAATGTGACGGTCATACTCTTCCACGGACGTCTACGCGTGACCAGCGCTTCGTCGTTCTCGCCCATAGCAGCAGTGGTAATAATTTTAGTTTGTTGTTGTTGTTGTTGTTGTTGTTGTTATTGTTGTTGTTGTTGTTGTTGTTGTTGTGGTTGTAGTAGTGGTTGTTGTTGTTGTTGTTGTTGTTAGTGTTGTTCTTACTGGTTAGACGCCCCGATAGCGGATCACACGTGAAGGGGAACAGTTCTTTGTCGCGCAGCGACAAAGAACGCGCTCGCGTGCTCAAGCAAAAGGGAAGACGGAAAGAAAGTGGAGTCGACATGAAGCAGCTTAGGAAAATTAACAAGAAAAGATGAAGTTAAAGTTACCACCGACTTCGTCATCGTCATCAACGTTGCTGATGATCTCCACCGAAGACGATGATGATGATGTTTTGACAAGCTACGAAGACAGCGTTCCGAAATCTCTTCCAAAGCTCACACAGCAAAACACTCCTTAGTTCTGCTTTTGCGTTTACATTCACATTTATCCGCTTTGTTAGAAGGCTGCTGAGCTTTTGACACTAAAGCCACTACCGGCCGACGCAGTAATGAGCCCGCTCTACTAGCATTAACTTGTATCCTTCTTTCTTATGCTGCTATGTTGCCAAGAGGACGCTGCAACGAATCCTCCTAATCGAGCGACTGGCCATCAAGATGGCAAGACGTTTTGCATTAAACTAATCCGTATGTGTTTGCGTGTGCTTCATATACACGCTGGGGGTGACAAATGGCGCTGTTAAGTATCGTGATAGGAGCAAGGACAACGTCGAACTGCTGTTGCTGATGCTGCTGTTGTTGTTGCCCGGGATGGCATTAATAAAGGTAACAAACACTCTTATCTTCTTTAGCCACGCGTGGAGCACGCATCCACGCTGCAACGCTGACACGAGAAGACACTTGAAAAACGACACGAAGAACACGCCGAGAAAGAACAACGAGAAGGCAAAGAAGCCAACGCAAACATAGCGTGGACCATCACACGTCGTGTCCACGCGTGTTTAATGAGGCTCTTTGATACTTTATTCCTGTGACACGACAGGGAGGCAGGAAGACGGGGTTGTTTTTGTCGAACTCGACCATGAAATACGACGATCTTTACTGACGATCATGTTCGCTATGACAGGTCGCGGCTGCCGCGTTATAAGCGCACGTGGTAAGGCGGCCACGGCGCACGGAAGACGCCTTCTAGAAGCCGCTTGTCGCAGAACTTGTATGGTAGAAAGAGCAGGCAGAAAGGCATCTCTCGAGCGTTCAGCGGCACAGACTCGAGTGGAAGAAAACTCGATCTCAGAAAAGACGCAACACTAAACATTGGGTGGATTGGTGGGTATTTGAGTAGGTAGTTCGGTGGGTGGGATCTATTCCTGTAGTCGGTCAAAGTGATATACAAACGACTGACTAACCATGACCGGACAATACTGAAGTGTGTACCCTCTGAAGACTTCTCTCTATCCCTATGTTGACTCGCGGATACGGTAAACGGCTGGTGCATCTAAACATAACAGACTTCTTACACGTTCCCCTTCATCTAGCGACCTCGTGTGCAATAAACTTACGACGATCACCTGTCACAACACAATAGGGCGCACAAAGCCATCTATCTGCACTCAATTACTCAATTGCTTGAAGAAGTGCAGATATGTTATTGTTGTTGCTGTTGCTGTTGCGGTAGTCATTTCATCGCTATCGATTTACCTGTATCCGGTAGCATATTAGACTTGAATTAAAATTGATTAGACTATAAAACATATATAAAAGGCTCACCGCTCAACGAACAGCTCACAAATGTTGGTGAGTTTGTAGAAACAACACGAGGTTTCTGGTTCTAAAACCTGTGCATTACAAATCTCATCCGACGTGGCGATATAAGCAATTGACCAGCTTTCGCTCGTGATATGGTCATTACCATTTTGCGGTGCTTCACCGTCCGTGTCCATGTCTGCCAGTTTTATGTGATTATAATTATGAATACTAGCAACAGATGAAGACAATAAATTTGAATAAGCATACAGCTTGATAGTTTTTGCTTTTGATTGTTCGCTATGAAGTCGATTTCGGGCCTAGTCGCCGGAGCATCGAAACCTCGTTTCAGATACCCAGTACATCCCCCCCCCCCAACATGGACATGGTTCCCGATAACTACACTGCCTTCAACGCACACCGATGGAAAGCTACTTTGTAAACGAGTATCTTACTGATTTGTAAGATCATTAAGAATGGGTGCCACTAAGATATCTGCCCGAAGGGCTACACACACACAATTGTGTAACATATTATTATTATTATGTTGCAAGCAAAATAATCTAGAAGCATGTAGAGCATTGTACCACAAACACAATAATCTACGTGTTGTGAGTATTGCTGAACGATAAATCGATTGCCGGAATTGAACATCCGCTCGGCGGCATTGGCTGTTAAAGAAGCAATGTATACACGTAACCAAGCGTAATCGATTTCCTATTAATCATATGGTGAATAAATAAATGAAAATCCCCAGTGAATCGTAGTTCTACGCGTCGGCGTGGCATATATATATATATATATATATATATATATATGTAAAGTAGTTTTTGTGTGTTTTTACCTGATGTCGTGGTGTATTATATAGATGCTGTATGAGTGTATCAATTCACTTGCGAGTATATGTGAGCGCGTGTTGCCTCCCCTAATGCTGTACATTGTAACAAACGCTGTATAGACATCCTGGTGATGAAAACGAAGGCTTTTCCCTGTTTAATCACTATAATATTGCTAGGGCTAAGTTCTATGAAACGATCTCAATCCCATGGGCGGCAATCGGGGTGACTTATAGATCGGATAGCCAAAAACAGTGAAGGGGGGAGTTGAGCAAATATTGCGGTCCTTTGGTCATTAAAGTATTTTGGCACCATCTCGTGACTCGTGATGAAAGGCGGCGGTCCTGAGAGAAACAAACTCTTATTAACAATAAACAGCTACTTGGTCATTACCGTATGAGTGTCCACCGGAGAAAAGGTCTGATTATCTCAATAAGAGTTAAACCTGTAACCAAGCGTGCTGGAGACCTTCATCGGGAACTAATAAATCTCGCTTCGCATAGCACGTGCGGAGTGCTCAACTACTGTTACCAGAAACCCCTTTCACACTCTGTGTGGGCACGAATTCTGTAGAAGATATGGTTTAAAAGACCCTATTTAACATATTAGAGGTATATATATGCTAATATATTACCTACTAGGGGAGGTAGCTATAACCATCATAACATTAGCAATGAGTGCAATTGGGAACGATTTCTGTACGAAACCGTCATGTCCTCCTCTAGACAACCAACATTTAAAGCATTGTTTATACGTCCCATAGGAATATTTTGACGTGAAGTATTTTTCGATTGCGGTAATTTTAGCGCCATGAAAAAAGCCTGTTAGGAAAATTATAATATAGGACCTTCAGAGTTTTAATGTCATAGTTGTCGTGGGTAGAAATCATCCTGAGTAAAATCAAGAGATTCCGCCAAAACCTACGAAAATATAAATTTTGTACCATATAATAATAAAGCCCCGTTAAATATGGCTACTAGATACAGTATTTAGGCTAGTATACAGTATATTAGTTAGGCTTGGCGTATCGAGTGAGACGGTAAAATAGATCGGAATTGCAGAGTCTTAAATAGCCTAAAATTCTTTGTGAACTTTACCACCTTGGCCATTCAAGTAATAAAATGTGTTTGCGTTTTGCACGCTCTCGCAACAACAAGTTATAATTGAATAAAAGAAAAATACTGCATGTTTGATATGCCGGTACAATTTATTTACAAACAACTGCAACTCTTACTCGAAGAAATCCAAATATTATGCGGCGTTCTGTCAATGATGAAACGTCATTGCCCAGTTGAAAATACACATGAAGTCCCTGCCAGCAATGAGACCAATAAGACATTCCGGGCGGGTTTCGCAAACGCGAGTGAGTTTACCAAGCCTTCTTCATATGACGCGATCCCAAATTTGTTTATTTGACACCGCTGAAATAAGGAGCAAACGGTTAGATAACAATTGTGTTTCCACGTGAATATGCGTATGTATATATAAAAAAAAAAAAACATTTTGCTTCGAGACTTCCTACTTTTAGACGAGCTCAAAAAAATCTTTGCCATACTAAGTGGGCAAAACTCCAAAAGACTGCGCTGAGGAATAAAAAGAACGTTTTTAGTTTGTTTAATTGTATTACTTTTTATCTCGCTTATTGAATTATCTACGTGTATATACAGGGTCATTCAGAGAGTATTGTACTCCTTTCGAGGTTTGATAGAACTCGGCAAGAAAATAAGTTTCCCCTATGGAGGGAAGACGCGGAAACGTCTTGTTTAGGAGATAGAGTGAAGTTTATAAAAGTAGTTTTTCTGCCTTCTTTCTCCTACATAGTTGTGCGAAATCTCTGTTTGCGAGAAAACCAGTCAACGCATGAAGGAACCGATTACACCGGCATGTTTGGAGGAAAATTCTGCTGAAGACACTTCACTAGCTTGCGTAGCAAAAAGCGAATACCCAGATTAAAGAAAGTCATGAAATGTCGATATTTTACGTTAACGCCTTTTCATGAAAAATCGTAAAATTTTTCCATTGCGACCAAAAATGTACGTCCAAAAGACTACTCTCACGCACTATCAAATTTAATGTCCATCCTTTTCGTACCAAGGTGATGGTGCTGCGTTACGTAGTTGTCAAGTCACTAAGCGTTTTCGACAGTCATAGTTGTTATGTTTTACGTGCGAGTTTTCACGTTCAGAACCGTAAACATTTGCCAAGACGTTTCCGCCCCCTCCTTCCACTAGGAAAATTTATTCTACTGCTGAGTTCTACCAAACCTCAAAATATGTACCTAACATTATCATACGCCCTATGAAAATATGCATGCCTTTGCTTTCGATATGGCTATCGAAAAACTTAGTGACTTGACAACTACGTAACGCAGCACCATCACCTTGGTACGAAAATAATGGGCATTAAATTTTCTATTGCGTCAGAGTGGTCTTTTGGACGTTCATTTTTGGTCGCAATAGAAACATTTTACGATTTTTCATGAAAAGGCGTTAACGTAAAATATGGACATTTCATGACTTTCTTTAATCTGGGTATTCGCTTTTTGCTGCGCAAGCTAGTGAAGTGTCTTCCATTGTGCAGAATTTTCTCCAACACGCCGGTGTAATCGGTTCCTTCATGCGTTGACTGGTTCTCCCGCAAACGTAGATTTCGCATAAATATGTAGGAGAAAAAAGGCAGAAAAACGACTTTTATAAACTTCACTCTCTCTCCTAAACAAGACGTTTCCGCGTTTTCCCTCCATAGGGAAAACTTATTTTCTTGCCGAGTTCTATCAAACCTCGAAAGAAGTACAAATATATGTATTTATTTATTTGTGCGTGTGCATTTCCTCTCCAGTAGCCCAAGGTCTACTGGCATTCTCAATACGACACTAATATTCAAATGATGGGCGCCTAAATCATAGTGATTACATTTCAGTCATCATAATGGTTGGATTTAGTTTCTGATGCGTAGCGAAGCTATCGTAGCTTGACGAGCAACCGCCATCAGCGAGGGTGTTGTGATGGGCCGATATTGTAACCCTTTTTTTTTTTTTTTTTTTTTTTGTTCTGGGAGGTTTCGGTAATGCATGATGCACATGCGCCACTAGCAGCCTGCGTGACTAGTGTGAGACTCGCAAACCCACTAAACCCGGATTCCTCCCCACCCCCCCAGGCTCGGTATTACTTTGGCATTACATCGAAAGATATTGTAACCCGACGAGGGTGAAGTGGCGGAAGTCAAGGGCTTAGTACAAGCGACAACGACAACTTTGACCACAGTGATACAAATTATATCAGTATTACATGAGCCTAGAATTAAGAAAAAAACATGTTTATAAGCATGTTCCGAGAACAAATTGGATGAATCTCCGGTCAACAGCATGCCAAAGGGGTATGCCTCAGTGACGACGTTCATTAAACATTGAGTAGGCATGTTCGCGATGGCTAACGGTGGGGTGTATCGAACTTCAACGCATGCTGCGAGAGTGCAAACAGCGTGGCTGGTTAGTCGCGTTAAACGAGTTCTCTGAACACGATTTATTCAACTTAACCCAAGCGACGTGAAATGAGCGTTTCCTGAGCCTCGTGAGATTGACGCGTTTGCTAGGTTGCTATATACACTTGGTAGCAGTCTAGAGAAACTGGAGTTTCCTCGTTCTGGTTGTTGTTTTATAACTCGAAAATGCAGATCGTTACCTACGATTACAAAGACGTGTTTTTCCTTCCCTTCTGGCAGATACAGCTGACCATGGGAGCTTCCTCGAAATCTACTATATATATTCATGAGCAACAAATATATATATGTATATATATTTTTAAAGTTTCATACAGAAGTTATGCATGTTTTCTGGTGTCTTTCTATCAAATCTCGTATGACTTTGAAATGGCAGCAGTATCTAGAGAATTAATTGAAACCCGTTGACTAATGGTTGAAAAATCAATTAAGTACGAGTGTAACAATTGTACCGTTGAGTCACATTTAGACTATGCAAGGACGATTAGTTGATGTTTGGCATGTAGATGCGTAGTCAACGTTGAACGCGAGATAGCAAGAACCAACTACTAAAAAGCTAAGAGAATAATTTAACAATGCAGTCATTTGTAAACCAGGCATAAGAAAGCTCACAGCTTGAGTAACCTAGTAAACACGTTGCTAGGTCAAAGGCGTGGAAGCAACTCACCACTTGTAGCTTCAGGCGTATATATACGGGGCTAAGTTTTATAGACTAAAGGGGTTTGTAGATTTCGTGAAAATAAACGCGTTTTTCGATGAAATGGGAAGAAAATTATTTTTTTTATACTACTGTGGCTAGCCGGACGTCACAAGGCATATCTTCATTGCACCGAGGGCTGATCATGTTGATTCAATACATGGAGATACCCCAGGGTTTTCCCAACGTCCTTGTGGCAACATGGCCCCTGACTCTCAGCAGTTGGTTTATGTGTGGTTACGATAAAATAGTTGTTCTATAAAGACTGGCGTGCTTGGAAGCAGATTCTGCTTGATCTGAAAGACATATCGACCGTGGACAGCGGAAAGCAAATTGTCGTATCGACTAAGTTCGCAAAGATGGAGAGTCTGTGATGTCCAATTTATTAACATTCACGCCTTATGCCTTAAATGTTAGCATTTAGAAACGCTTTCAACACTATATGACGCGGTCACCTTATGAAGGTCGTTGCATTCCACTCCCTTCACCTATTACACTACGTCGGACTGGCATATCGGCATTCTTCCCACCATGGTCCTGCCTGAGCAAGTCATGTCGTCCGCCACCGGACTGCAGCCGAGGACATTCGGCGGCTTCTTTACTTCGGTATAACATCAGGGGTGGAGTTAATTCCGGCCAAATGCAAGGTATGCCTCCTTGGCTCTGCCCATGAGGCCTCCCCTGATATACAGTTAGCCCAAGCCCTCTTTCCCGGCTGCGAGATGACCGTCGAGGGCAATCTGGAGCTTCTAGGTGTGCCAGTTTGCCCCGAAGGGCTCACAGCAGCAATCGAGCGCCGCTTTCTCTTTCTTAAGACTCATCCACCCTCTTCGAGAGGCTACCCTATCCTGTCGAGCCGACGACTTTCAAACGCTCAATGGGTTGACACTGTCTTCCCCCCTGACACTGCTAAACACATCTCTACCACCTAGCGCACGACAACAGGCACTAACATGATCCCTATCTATTTAAGTGCCTGCGAATTTCTAAAGGCGACGCTTTTAAATATTGAATGTCCAGGCTCAGAAATGAGACACCACAAGACCTCGATTTTTGCATACCTAGCTAATTCGACTCTTTAATGGTTTTAAAGTCTCTCTGCACTGTAGCCGACGTTCGATGCCTTTCAGATGAAACAAATGGTTGTTTTGCTCTCTTTGCCAACCACCTACTTAATGAAGTGATGTGATGTCCGGCCGACCACATTGGTTGATCAGTGCTTACCCGACCTGCTTTGGCTAAATGTTCTCCTACCCTCATAGAGAATCGTTTTTTCTCGTCTATAGCTGCAATCGATTCATTTATCCGCTCCATCCAACCCAGCCCGCATCTTTCGCCGTTGGCTTGACAGCTTCATCTAGTCTGGCTTCGATCGAGTGTCACATCGCCAATCACCATCATGTGGTCGGTTATAGAACGTGCCATTTGTGTGCGTGTGCGTGCGTATCTGTGCTTAAATACATCAAGAAGTAACCTGCCTGCTATAATTATGTGGCCTTTATGAACGAATGACTATTATGTAAATGCTTCGCTGTGATGTACATCTATATACCCTATGTGGTATATACATTTCTGCAGTTGTTGTTTATGTTGTTGTTGTTGTTGTTGTTGTTTATGTTGTTGTTGTTGTTGTTGTGGCTGCTGTTGCTGTGGCTGTTGTTGTTGTTGTTGTTGTGGTTGTCGTTGTTGTTGTGTGACTGTAAGTCCAGCAGTTTAGCTACTAATGACCCTCACCGTGACCGCGGCTAGCTCGATTCGTTCCGGTGCGGGGGTATGGGGGCGCCTACTACGACATCGCCGATGACTACCCCTAGTCCCTCGTCCCCCCACAGCCTCCTCCACTACTTCTACTGCTACGACAACTAGAGACTTCTATCAGCACCACTAATGTGCTGCTCTTCGGAAGAACGGTTGTGTTTTCCGCTCCGTTGCAAGCGGGCGGTTGCGCGCCTACGGCCAGCATGGTAGATTTTCGGCGAGCCGCCTTTTCGCTCGTTAGATGTGTTGTTGTGGTTGTTGTTGTTATTGTTGTTGTTGCTGCTGTTATTGTTGTTGTTGTTGCTGCTGTTATTGTTGTTGCTGCTGCTGCTGCTGCTGCTGATCTTTCATTTGCTACTGTACTAATCGTCGTAACAGTGCTAATAGCAGTGCTAGTCGTAGAAGAAGTAGTGGTAGAAGAAGTAATAGTGGCTACGTCGGCATCTCGCCGCCTGTATTTCGTACTTGGCAGTGTGAGATAAAAAGAGGTAGCAGCGGACTATATATATATATATATATATATATAAGGCACAGAGAAAGAGCAAGAGACGAAGGAAAAGGGTTCGGGAAATCCAGCCACGGTGGCTAGAAGAAGCATAGTATAAGCGAAGACACAATTTCACGGCAGAGAGGATTTGTTGTCCTTGTCGGCTCTGTCACTGCTGTTGTTTTTGTTGCTTTAGTCATTGTCGTTGTTGTTGTCGTCGTTGTTGTTGTTGTTACTGTCTTTGTTGATGCTGCTGTCGTCGTTGTTGTTGTTACTGTCTTTGTTGATGCTGTTGCTGCTAGTTTGTTGTTGTTATTGTTGTTGTTGTTGGTGGTCTTGCTATTGATGCTGATTGTTTGTCGTTGTTTTTGTTGTTAGTGCAGCAGATAGTTTGTTGTTGTTGTTGTGCTACCGTTGTTAAGAATGTAGTTCGTTCCGTTGTTGTGGTAGCGTCATCGTTGTCGCCGTCGTCGCCGCCGCGGCTTTCGACGACATGTACTTCGATGAAGTAGCGCATGTCCGTTGTTTCGGTCGCTTTCGCTCTGCCTTCACCGTCGTTCACCGACGCTTCTATTCCGACCGACCAACCAACCAACGAACAGACCATTACCTCAAGTTCTCCCTGTGGAATGAAGTTCCACAGAGAGAATTCCCTTTAGATCGGATCGGGGCCATCACCGTGGAATCATCATTGGCGAGCCATCAGGTGAATGCGCACCTGTTGGTCAGCATCCACACCCCCCCCTATCCACACTCGCTTTAAGGTGTCGGTTGTTGTTACTGTTGTGATTGTTGTTGCTGTTGCTCTTGTTGTTGTTGTTGTTGTTGTTGTTGCTATTGTTGTTCTCGTTTCTGTCGCTGCTCGTTGTTGTTGTTGTTGAGGCGTTTATTTTTACTCTCAGTGTTGTTGCTGCTGTTGATTTTGTCTCATATACGTAATAGTGTTACTGTTTGTAATTATTACGTATGCAAGACATAAACAGGTAATGAAGCGGTTACGATCACAGATTACGATTACTCACAGCGTTCAAACAAGCATCGCAGAATGTAATCTTATTCAAAGATTTCCCACGCCTAGCTTTTTCCGACATTGGTTTTAAATAGGCAGGTATTGTAAAAGACGTATGCAGCTCGGTGTCCTTCACATTGCCTATTCTATCTATAGGTGCAAAATGCAAATGTTACTTGTATATGCATAATATATATATATATATATATATATTATAATATATATAGTAATATATATATATATATATATATATATATACTGTTTGCTAACCTGTATACGTAATTTATATTGCGTATATATATATATACACAATTTGCAAATTAATGTTGTCACTTAGCACTCCATTTGACGCTTTCCTTGAACAAAAATGCGTCCATTGCAACGTATTGTATATACGCACATTTATACAAACAATGATGTACGGAATTTCAGTTGAGCTTAGTAGCCAATGTTCGTTCGAATGTGACGCTATACTTACACAATGATGTTGTTTATTGGGATGTGTACCAGCTTCACCACGAATCCCACTATTCCCATGATAGCGAAACCTGTAAAAACAAATCGTTGCAACCCCAATGAATAAAAGCTTCAATGCTAACCGCATGATATAACTACGCCCATGGCAAAACGCGAATCATTTCACTATGCCGTAAAACCGTTTTCGATAAAAGGGTACAAAAACAAAGAGCATATTGTGCTTGGGGAGATTTAGAAGTCTTGACGGAGTATATGATTGCATCCTTGACATAGACATTAAAGCAGTTTAATTTTTGTGTTGAAAATTGAACTCCCCAAGCTACGTTTGGAGCTATATATACATATAGTACAAATGTACCTACTAGATGACTGTAATAGTAACATTAGTTATGTAAACATAACTAACCAATAAGAGTTGCCGTAACCATTCGGCGATATTCATTTTTCGACGGCTTCGTGCAGCGCATCAGAAAGCGAGTTCCATCCCGATTGAGCCGTCGCAGGGGAGCCACAAGTCGCGAATTAAACAGCGATTCCAACGTTGGGTTTGCCTAAACACCGCAGAGAATAAAAAGCTTATCCACCATATATTTTTTTACACGATCGGCCAAACTTGGTAACGCTTGAATCGATAGGGACTAGCCAGTTAGCTGCAGACTGTTAGAAGTTGGCATTTGAAAGCTGATAGAACCTGATAGCAAACGGACTGAAATATATATATATATATATATATATGAATTTATCGCTTAGCATGTATACCTGAGTACGCGTGTCAGCCTTTTAGATCAGGCGCGCTCAGAGCGGCAGCATAAGCGGACCCGCTGGGATATCTAGAGTTTTCAGCCAAAATCCTTGTGGCAGTATGGTCGCTTACTTTCAGCGGTGCCAGTCTATATATGTATGTATATAAATATATATATATATATATATATATATATATATATATATTTCCATTTTTATGTGTGTATGTGTACTATGACAACTAGAGATACGTGTACCACCACATATCAAGATCTAATCAAATATTATATGTAAAATCGGATAGAGGTAGCGCCCAAAAGCAAACGCTACACATAAGCAAGCGTAAACTGGGCAACGACAGGCCTATCTGCAAAGCTGGCATAGCCACCTCGTTTCGATTCCGGCCTCTGATTTCGGATCGATCTCGGTTTCCATCCTCGACCCTTTAGCATCATAGAAGGAAACGTACGGGGGGGGGGGGGACTTCTGGCCACCTGTAAGTAGGCTGGCTGCCAGGCAAGCCAACAGAATCTTCATCCTAGGTCTGGATGAAGTGTCGAGTCCGGTGGCGTGGTGGGTGCATTCGAGTGCGCCTCACGACCGGAGGAGACACATAGGTGCACATGGGGTCCGAACCCCACCGTTGCACATTTGTATTTATACGGTCCGTCTAACGCAGCACTGCAAACGCAGTCCCGCGGACGCTAAATGTTGGAATGTTGGCAGAGGGTCAGCCGGAAAAAAACGTCTGGATGAAGTAAGGTTTTATTGACGTATGCGAAGCCCGATTGACCTCTCTCGTTACGGCCGCACCGCATTCGCGCTCGATACTTCGACATTTCGACGTCGGCTTTGACTGAGATCGACCGCCGTTCGCATTCAAGTGGGGCCGTCCTTCGCCGCTTGCCGACTAATCAAAAGCTGACCGCAGCCAGCTTTAGCAGAATCACCAAGCGAGAAGCCATTTAGAAGCGGAGGGGTGGGGGGATGCGGTTTCGACAAACTCAATCCGTCGAAGCTTCACTACGAGTTCAGACGGAACAGCGCTTAGCGGCGTCCTCGATCAACGACAACGTGGGCAGAATCACGCTTTTCAGGCGGCTGAACAGACAGAGCGGGCCTTGGGCACTGCCACAAGGCCATTGGAGGAGAATATCTAAACATTGCTCGCTGGCCTACAGACCACCTGTAGCTTCGAATAACGCGATTACAACTCGTGACGATACGTGGCATTGCCGGCAATGACAGCCGCGCCAAATACTACAATATTCGCGCATCGTGATTGGTTTGGCGGAGGCCCGCTTAAAGTCAACCAACCTAAACTGTCTGTTGCCTGTTAGTTACAGGCAACATATAGACATCTCTCTCTCTCTCTCACTCTCTCTCTCTCTCTATATATATATATATACAAAAGGTAATACGGTATATATGTTCCTTATATCTATCTGTTGCCTGTAACTTTGCAGAACGTTGCAAAATAAATCAGTTTTGCATTATCCCCAAATTTACGGTAAAGATGATGTTCCAGATTTTTGGCT
Source organism: Dermanyssus gallinae (assembly GCA_003439945.1). NCBI lineage: Eukaryota > Metazoa > Arthropoda > Arachnida > Mesostigmata > Dermanyssidae > Dermanyssus > Dermanyssus gallinae. The sequence continues at coordinate 175,737 of QVRM01003767.1, read as the reverse complement.
TTACGTTCATTATCTCTATGCGACTAATGCTTCTAAACTAAAAATTACAAAGTTAATGATCTCAAAAAGATAAGTGATGGAAGTCATTACGAGGGCGCCAGGCAGATAATCAACAAGTAGCGATATGATTCAAATTGAAAACTTAAAGGGAACTTTATTACTGGTACTAAGCTGGCAAACACCAATTAATGATTGTATCAAGGCAGAAAGATTCCCGAAGGTTAGAGGAAAACAGCTCTGTTAGTGAATCCATTAATGGTAAACCTTGAGACTAGCCATAATTACTGCGAAGGATAGCGATAAAGAATCGTTTGTATGATATATTTCCAAAAATTATAGCAAAAAGACTAGAACGCTTTACCAACGAGATAGAGAAGATCAACCCAGAAGAGAAACATGGATTTCAGCGAGGCAAGTCGACGCACCTGGGGATAAGAGCGTGGCGGAAAGTTCTGAGATATAATGCCGCGACCCCGTAGTTACATAAATGCTGTTATTCTAGACTTAAAATCTGCCTTAGATTCGGCACCAAGAAGCAAAATAGTTAAAGGGTTAGCCGAGGATGGTGTACCGAGACAAATGCTTAAACATTGGGACAACATACTAAGAAAGAATGTAGTAACGCATTGTTATTGTGGCAGAAGTCGCTGGAGAGAAGTTTATATAGTTTACAGTTGGTGTGACCTGGAGCGCTGGTTTGAGTCCTCTGTTGTTCCCAAAACTGTTGGAAAATGAATAATATTTCTGGCTTATATTTGTCAAAGAAGAAGTTGTGTTGTTTAATTTACAATGAATGCCACTCACTACCTAAGGCGTGCCGCTAATGTAGAAGAAATTAGGAGAAGACGAACTCCGCGTGTTGGATGGCGATAAGTTTTTTAAGATTGTGTTTGGCCTAACGAACACATAAAGAATTCGAAGTGTGCGGGTGTTAAGTTTTTTTTGCACAACAGAAATATGTAGGAACCGTTATTAACAGATGAATTAGGAAATTAGAATTGTGCTTTGATACAACAAGGGCTTTAGGAGACTACAGGTGAAGTTGGAAAACAAAGATGAACGGAATAGATATAGGGGTATGTAACACAGCAGCATTGAGCAGCAACGCCTGTTTGCAGCTAACGGATTTCACATAAGTGCATCAATCAACTAGACAGACACACAAGGTATATGTATATATATATATATATATATATATATATATATATATATAGGCGTTACAGTGTTATTATTAGGGTGAATAAAACAATACTCATATTGATTTAAAAAAATAATGAAGAACGAAATATATATTACTTCAAAAGACCCACAAGACTATATTAAAAATTACTACACTTCAATATATGGCAGAGCTGGAACAGCCCTTGAACTTTTCTTTGACATAAACGCACACTCTATACGAATACACACACACATATATATATATATATATATATATATATATATATATATATATATATATATATACCACCTTATATACCCCATATATATATAAAGAGAGATATAGGTCAAAATCTAAGGTCCGACTACCAAGTAATTGCTTAGAATTAGTGGACACAGTAGTAGTAACTCTTTGCAGATCGGAAAGCATTCCGACCTTGGTGGTCGAGCCTAGTGCCTAACGCTCACGCCGCGTGAACATGACACGAGACAGACAGAAATCGCAATTTCCTACCTTTATTAAGCTCCGGCAATGGATGTTGACCGCTTGGAACAGCTGAAGGATGGCGGCCATATGCAGGCTGTTGATCATCGTGACGGTAAATGGAGGAGCCTCGTGTGAGTTCGGGGATACAAGTCTTTGACACGAAGTACGTTCTTCACTTGATCGCTGCAGAGAATCGAGACGACTCTGACGTACGAAAAGGCTGCGATACGGCCGACCTTTGGTGGCAGTTGACTGATTGACTGATTTGGGTATTTGAGGAGTGAGTCGAGAAAGTCGTTCCAAGCTCGCTGATGATTGCGTTACGTGACTTGTTGTGAATCGTCTCAACAACAGACGTCGTCGAAGCACTGCAAGATGTCTTGTTTGTGTGCGATCTCTCTTTCTCTTTTTTCTTTCTTTCTTTCTTTCTTTCTATCTATATATCTATCTATTTTGTCTGGCCTTAGGCGAAAATGGCGCTATGATGGGCAACAACACACAGAGAAGCCACCAATAGACGAACACGATCAGCAGTATGAATAGATCCAGCCACTTTTTATTAGCTTCTTTTTCTTCTTCTCCTTTTTCTTCTGGTTCTCTAGTCTGGCCGCCTAGTGCAGCGCCTAACCTAACCTAGCGAACTTGCTGATGATGCGTATTAGTGATGGCTAACGGCAGCGGAGAAATCATATGCTCCACGCTGCTAGAGTGTTGGCCGTCCAGGTGGCAGGGACACGTACACGCCGGCACCACGTATTCCCTACCTGCTATCCGCGTGGCCACGCACCAGACCAATCGATCGAACAGCTTCAGCCCAAACAGTTTGGCACATCATCGGCTTTCAACCAATGAATGCATCAATCAACCATATGCACCGGAGGCACATTGTGATTATTATTATTATTATTATTATTATTATTATTATTATTATTATTATTATTATTATTATTATTATTATTATTATTATTATTATTTTTATTATTATTAATCTAGAAATATAGTAAATATTATGTAACCTATATAATTATAAATAATAAACCCTCGTTCGAAAAAAAATGTGTTAGTATCTTTATTATCGTTTCGCTCAATCGGTAACAAATGTCTAGTTCAATAATAAAAAGATTAATATTATAATATGCCGATTAAATCGAAAAATGTATGGTTCGTTGCTAGATATATATTAGAATATTATATCTCTTGCATACTATATTCTTGGTTATTTACTTATATATGTTTTTGGTTGTTTATAAAAATGTAACAATGTATATGTTACATCTTAATAAACAAATAAAAATAATCGTATGCCCTATATATATATATATATATATATATATATATCCAATGCCGCCCATATTTCTATACGAGATTGTTTTGTTTAGTTGCCTAATTAATACATTAGTATTAGTTCTCGTTGGCCGCTTCTCCTCTCTCTCTCTTTCCTCCTTTACTTCCTTTCCGTGGCACTATTTCTCCCTCATCCTCCGTTTGTCCCCTTGCGTAAGGTTCGTATCGAATTGCTCAGTCGGTCGCCGTCTCGCTCTCTCTTTGACGCTGACTTAGCCAGAAGAGGCAAGGCCGAGAATAGCGCCGAAAGGCATAGTTCGGCAGGAGAACCCGGCTACCAACCAATCCGTGCTGTCTGCATGGCGCAAACGAAGCCAGCCTCCTTGTCAGCTACAAGCCCACGTCGTCTGGACACGTCCTCCAACACGTGGAAGTGCCCTACATTCGCTCCGTGTTCGATGCCTTTTTCTCTTTCCGCAACCTTATTCCTGGTCACCACCACTGGCAAAATCTGACTGTTGTTGCCTCAACGTTGTTACAATCTAGCACCCGTATTCGGCTTTCCAAATTGGCTAAGCAACCAGTAAACCAGGCTATTACACCCCCCCCCCCCCTTCAGTAGTTTGTAATGCACTTCCCTGCTAGGGGGGAGAGGGCAAGGGGGCATGACTGGTTTTTAGTGGGTTAGAGGCCCACACTACCGGCTCAAACTTGCAGTTGAGGGCAATCCTGCAGTGGTGACTGTGTGTGCGTTCCGCATTTTCCATTTAGTCCTCTCTCTCTCAAAAAAAAGTTTGCTAAGCAAAACAAAAAAGGCTGTACTAAGCCCGCAATTTTATGTGCGCGCTCAGCATTTGCAACGGCTTCGCGTTAGACAAGTTTATCGAATCACATTTCGGCGACTTAGTACGACGAATAAATACGCAATTAGGGACAACTATTATAGACTATCATGTTGTAGTTCAGAATGATCGAAAGAAAAGGTCGCAATTTGAGTCTGCCTTTGTTCGAGAAAACGTTATTTCTTCCGCTCACAGCTGTTGTCGACTACCGAGCAAGATGGCTTAGTGGCACAGCCTTTGTCTTGCATTCGGGAGGACTGGGTTCGAACCCCAGACCGGCCACTCTTAAATTGGTTTGCATGGTTTCCAATTTAGACAAGGTGGCCGGAGTGGAGTAACATTAGCCATGACATGAAAAATCCGTACACGGGCAATTGCCTTACGGAAAATCTAAAGAAAAAAAAAAAAAGAAAAAAAAATTCAATATTTAAATAATTACATTAAAAATATACTGCCCGGTGCATAGCGGTTTGCCGCCAAAGCCTTGACAGCTCACCAACCAGAGACATACGACGCCTGGAAAACCCCTCCCACACGGATAGCGTAGCTGACTGCACGTTTGGTCTCAACCGTTACAACACCGTCGTAGCAATCATAGACGCTTATCCACTCTCGAAAGTCGTCGAAAAACATCTCTCTTTTTAATAAAGCTGTCCGGATTTTGTTTGCGAATACAGACTGCAAAAAACGGGGTTCTAGCCAGTAGCGCACCTTGTATGCATGTTCACAAAAAGCGAATTGATTTGTATCGTCATCCTGCAAGCAAAATCAAATATTGTCAGATGAAATCAAACGCATCAGCACTATACGATCTTATGGTGTCCGGCGTTGACCAATGTGCTGGAATGTGTGGAAAAGAAACTGCATACACAGTCGCAGTGCTAGACGATGTACTTGGCGTTCCAGCGAATATATATATATATATATATATATATATATATATATATATGTATATATATAGTGGAGTTACTTGCCTTGGCTGACTTTGCCATGATATCCGTGATCTGCCCAATTTACGTTATTGTGCACAATGTGTGCCGGGTTTGAGCGGTCGTCTGCCGTCGTTATTTCGGTATGAAGCACTGTTATCGAAGACGCATGCATAAACAGACACCTTTCACCTTCACCTTGTATCCCATTGTATTGCTTTTAAAAGACATAGGTAGTCATCTAGCAAGGTCTAGCAATTTTTGCTACAACAGTGTTGATAAAGCTCAAATTAGTTTCGAGATAAAGTAGCCTAAAGTGGCGTGTAGGTGTGAACATAGGAAACTCTGAAAAGCATGCGTCTAGCGCAAACGTTTGCTAATTATTGCCTTACCTACTCCTTCTACAGAACGTATGTATGGATGGTACTGGCACAACGTCTACTACAATTTCTACCATAAAAATACAATGTTGTTTTCTACATACGCGGCTGAAATATAATAAACTGCCTCCGTTGCTACGCAATTCCCCTCGGCGTGACAGCGGGGCCAGTAACTTCAAAACAATGTTCGACCAGATAGAACTGCACGAAAAGAACAAACTCTACCAAACCTAATAATTGCTATGCTGTTTTATTTTACTCCAAGTCGCCAGGGCAACGCCATGCGGTTTTTCTAACAGTACATTTAATAGCCGCCCAACTCCAACTTCCGTAATGCTATTAACCGGACGTTGTTTTGACGACACACAATTATATATATATATATATATATATATATATATATATATATATATATATATATATATATATATATATATAGGTGATTTCAACGATGATGACTTCATTTAGCGAGCATTTCCTTCGCAAACAGAGCAAATACAAGAGCACTTACGCCATGCCAGTAAACGCGGCCCAGAATGGGCCGAAGTGAAATTTCAACAAAATATGCAAGTCTAAGCTAGCAGAAAAACAATACGTGTAACGGAAATGGCGACAACGAATTACGAGAATTACAAACAGATATGATTTTTCTATTTACAATAATAAATAACCATAGATAAATAAATACGAGGAATGATACTCGTCGACACAGGCATACGACACCAGTGAATCCGGTAGTAGGTGAAATAAATGTAATCGCAAAAACGCTGAGTATCCAACCTCGCAAGACAAATTTACAGCCCGATGTTAGTGTGCAGGGGAATTTGGAGAAGTGTTGACAAAGAGTACGCTGGCACGCGTTCGTCGTAGGATTCGCATTTATTCGGAACTTTATTTAGAGACCAAATGCAGAATTCTGTACCATTACGGGCCGGACTTGTGAGATCTTCTGCATCATTAGAACTCACAGCTGTCGTGCGATGCCCGAAACTAATTTACGTTGTTTTGTGTTCTTTCCAGTATTTGGAACAGCGTTTCCGTTCGCGTCTTGTGAGAAGAGTTGCGTCGATCCTCTTCATAATCCAGCAGGTAAGCCAAATAGCGAGTCCAACTAGAGATTATACCATGTAATGATTTTGTTTTTCATAGGCACAATATATAAATATATATATATGCATATGTTTTGTCTTCCTTAAATGCGTCACTTTTTATGTAGTTTTTTTGCTGTTGTGTGCTATTGTGCTTCAAGGCTACCATGGAGGCTGAATGACTTTGGCGCATTATATAAATATTATTCATATATTCCTGTCTGCTGTGTATGTTTATCATTTACCCAACCTAGATAATAATAAACCATAATAATTGCCTAATATCCACATTTATGTTTATCTAAATGCTCCTCGTGACAAATCTTTGCGATTGTGCTTGATTCATGCAATGGTGAACATGACGCACACATAGTGTATCTACCTCGGCGTGGTGTTGTACGGACCTTCACTGACGCTCGGCTCCGTAACGGGCCTGCCCGTGTGGATCTCAATTATCATTAACGGCCTCGTTTGTACCTTGTACACCTCACTCGTAAGTATCTATCTAAAAAACTATGAATGGAGGAGAAGAAAATAAAGTATATATATATATATATATATATATATACATAAATGTATGTGTGTGCTTCTATGCACATATATTAGCACACATGAAACCCTTTGTGCTACTAACCACATTGTGTACGGCAGCGTGGCCTCGGGAGGTCGTGCGCTTGTCATGCTTGTCATCTACCGGTGTCTCGCCGGTGAGATTTATTTTACTGATCGAAGTTTCTCGAATGAATTAATGCTCACTGAGAAGAGAATCATAAACATTTACCACTGAGAGACAGCTCTCAACGGCTGCCACTGCTGTTGCCGTCGCTACAAGGACTGTTAGGGAAACCCAACTACAGGTACCTGTATATGTCTCAACATGCACCCGCTCATGCTGCCGCTCTAGGCCGCGGCCCCCATTATAAACGTGTGGCATGTGTATTTAGCGCATCTACCTCTTGTGTATCCGGTTTATTTCTTAAACAGATGTATGTGAATCAAACCGATCTCTTTTATTGACCGAATTCGGAACCTTGGACGAATCGATACTCATTGAGAACAGAATTGATAAACCATATACCACTGACAGACAGCTCTCAGCGGCTGCTGGTGCCGCCGCCACAAGAGTATTTTGAGCAAATGTATGTGGGTAAATTAATGCTGATTATTATGATAAATTATAAAGGTGATGAGATCGGAGGATTGAAAACGTGATGCATTACAGGGCGGAATCAAGGCCGTTGTGTGGACCGACGTCATGCAGATGACGCTCATGTTCATAGGCTTCATGATGGTCTTCCTGCCGGGCGTACTCGAGAGCGACGGACTTCGCAATCTGTTCGACGAGGCCGGTCACTACGGTCTGCTAGATTTCGAGTAAGTTACGCTGGCCTGATAAGTATAATGCGTATATTGTTGACATGCTGACAACAGGAAATTCTTGCATCTGCATATGTGTATAATCGTTGTTTTGTTGTAACGTAGTTAACTTTAGGCCTTTAGTAGAGCAGCGTATGCGTGGCCTTGTTAGGACCCTGGTCAATCTCAGCGTCGGTTCTGTCGCTTGTCTTCCGTTCGCAGTAATATTTACGCCATATATATATATATATATATATATATATATATATATATATATACAGCTGTTATATGAATGCCGCTCGATCTAAGGCCACATCAACAGCGGTCATAATAATGAAAAAGGCTCTGATTAAAAAAGTCGCTACTATCGAAACTATGTTCGTTACGAACATCTACAAATATGCCTGCTACGAAACGACAACTGTACCACTTGTCAAGTAGCGTTATAAAAACTATTGTATCGTCTATGTATATATATATATATATATCACGTTTTCTAACAAATGTCTTGGCCCATGATTAGTTTTCGGCTGGATTTTCAGAAGACGTTCACCGTGTGGAGTGTTCTGTTTGGGTGGACCGTTATTTGGTGCATTAACTATTCGTGCAGTCAAAGCATGGTAAGTTTAGAATGAACAGACACCAAATATATATATATATATATATATATATATATATATATATATATATATATATATATAACAGAATTTTGTATTATATCATAACTAACGTTTTCGTAACAATGTGAATGCCATATCGAATGCATATTTTGCTACCTAGAGGACAAAGTGGTCATTAGAACACGTGCATGGATAAAGTTATTGTCATTAGAAGTGCCAATTTTGTTAGAATACGTGAGGATTAAACAAGATCTAGCAAAGCTTGTACACGATATTTAATTCTGTTGATACATGTAGTTTTTCGTTTAGGTTACAACTTCATGGCTCGTACGAAGCGTATGTACAAGTTATAGCACGATTTACGGGAAAACGGTACACATTAGCATCTTAGTATTACAATTAATTATTTATGGATGAAGACGGTTTAATCAGACGCTGGTAAAATGAGATCGTTCGCTCTCGCAGCGTTTTTGAGCTGACTAAATGATACAAGTGCTCTAATACCGCTAGGCAACTTGTTGCACACTGTAGCACCTAAATTTCAGAGTGCAAACCTCGGTTTGTGGCGTCCTTGTGTCTAAGGAGACAATTCGGAAGTGAGATGTCGAGCTTCGGGCGTTTCGGGTTTTTGCAGATTTAATGAGGCTAGCCAGGCTAACCAGTTAACACACATTTTGGTACCATATGCAAAAATATTAATATCGCCGATAAAACAAAGTAGAGGAGATGAATGGTTGAACCCCCTGCCATGAGTGTTGGGTGTAAAATTGGATGAAATGGAGTACCAGTTAATAGATAAATAGACAGGTAAAGTGGTTGACAGGTGGAAGTGGCCGAATAGGACTTTATTCTGTGTGCGTGATACTCTGAGGCGTATAGATGACAAAACTACGTTTTGCCAATTATGGCACTGCTGCACACTGCGGAAGCCCAGCTAAATACAGCTGGTCGGGTGGGCGTGTTATCGTTACCTCACTGTGTTGTCCTCGCTGTGTCACCTCTCTCTCTCTTTCTCTCTCTACGATTACTCAACTAAATATGACAGTCCTAAGACTCGTCATAGAATCATCACTTAGGCCCAACGGTAGGGACACTCGGTAGGACAACCCAGACCGTAGAGGACGGCTCGTGTGTAGTCTCGAATTGAAACAACCTCCTGAACGAAAACGCTTCATTCTAGGTTCAACGGTACTGTTCGGTCCGCTCCATCGGACGATCTCGGGCGTCTCTCTACATCAATCTCGTCGGCGTGGCGACTATCTTGACCATCGCCTGCATCTGCGGACTCGTGCTATTCACCGAATACCGGTACGTAGCTAGGCAGCGTTCCGAAGACGAGCTCACTCGCAGCCTACCGATATATCGATCTAGGCACGCATATACCATTGTCGTCGTCGTCCTCAATTTCGTCGTCCACCTCTCTAGACCAGCTCTCTCTCTCTCTGTCTATGAAAATGTGATGCTTGATTCGTTATGCGTTGTGACACAATGAGCTAACCTATATTTGTCGTTTGCTGAGCGATCAGAACGTGCGATCCGGTGAAGGCTGGACAATTGCTCAAATACGATGAGCTGATGCCGCATTTCGTTCTCAAGAGATTTGCTGCCTATCCTGGCCTCGCAGGTTAGACAACAACAACAATAACAACCAAAAGACCTCACCACGAGGTTAAATTAACATTTTTAATGGAAAACTAACTAACCGCTACGTGGCCATTGCCCGGCCATTCAACAACGAGTATCTGCAATAAGTGTTAATAAATTACTAAAACCAATTACTAGTTTTGACGTTTACTACTACTACTTGAAAACTAGACAGCTATTGAACACTTCTGGTGGTCAGAAATGAAAGAAGAAACGCACTTTATCGTTAAATTGAGTATATATATATATATATATATATGTATATATATATATATATATATATATATATATATATATATATATAATTTTTATATCCGTGTTGCTAATTTGTCTTTTGTGAATTTATATTGCATACCCATAGGGCTATTCGTGTCTGCGGCGTATTCCGGCTCCCTAAGCACGATGTCGTCTGGCTATAACGCGCTCGCGGCTCTCATCTGGGAAGACTTCCTTGCCACGATGTTCGCCAAGCGTCTCTCTAATCAAGCCATTATTCGCGTTACAAAAGGAATCGGTAAGCACAGCCCGAGTTTGTATTGTTGTCCTCTGCTTCTGCGGAAATTGATGTTTTCCACTATTGAATTAAATCGTTTATTGCTTTAGCTATATAATCAGCTTGCTCCGATCTGTCGTCGTAACACTGTCAACGAAAAAGAACGCCTATGTATTGCTGGAGGACCGCTCAACCTATGCAATCAGTGATCATATTTGGTTGAGATGGAGTATTTCTGATGAAAACGTTAATTTATCCTAGTGTCCGAATCGTCTTCCTGTGTCTAATATATATATATATATATATATATATATATATATATATATATATATATATATATATATGCCTGAAAAGCGGTTAAAATGAACAAGAAGTGTATGCAGTGTGTCCACACGCCAGATTAACAAAGCGTTGTTGCAATTGCATTTAATAGTCTATTTTTTTAAGATTCTCACTATGAACTAGAGCTTTATAATATGAATATAATAACAAGAAAAGAGACGCAAATACGCAGATCTCGAAAACAGTCTTCACCTCGTACCGGTAGCTATGTAAACCCAATCAGCAGTGGGGCAGCAAAATTCATTCGAGATCTGGAAGATCTGGAGAAGCAACGACGCGGACCCAGCGCAAGGGGGAATATCGGAGACGGTTCTGTCTCTCGCGGTGTGTAGAGGCAATGCCGCTGCTACAATCGGCGCCATGGGATGAGCAGCTAAATAGCGCTTGCTTGAATCGAGGCGACACGTTCGAATCTCACAACTGTATGCTGATAACACAAGTACCAATTAAATAATAATAACTTTAGTTATAGCCATCATCATCATCAAAACCTATGAGTCATACTAATATTATTATTATTATTATTATTATTATTATTATTTTTATTTCGCCCGTGTACGGATTTTTCATGTCATGGCTAAGTTTACTCCACTCCGGCATTTACCTTGTCTAAATTGGAAACCATGCAAACCAATTTAAGAGTGGCCGGTCTGGGTCTCGAACCCAGTCCTCCGAATGCAAGGCAAAGGCTTTGCCACTAAGCCACCTTGCTCGGTACGAATTATTAGCTATGAGTTATTGATTTTTCGTACCATGTCAACGTGCGATGTTGTTCTGTGCGATGTCGGTGGTGGGCGTCGGCACTAATATGACTTCGGCTGGATTTCAGCGACGTTTTTCGGTCTGTCGACAATGATCATCGCGTTTCTCGCGTCGTACCTGCGTTCGATCGTGCAGGCGAGCATCGCCACTGGCGGTTCGTTCACCGGCGCTGTTGGAGGACTCTTCTTTCTGGGCGTACTGTTTCCCTGGTGCGGTGGACGGGTACGTGACTACATTGCAGCATCACTCCATACACGCATTGACTTTCTACTCAATATGCCTATAATATAATGCGCTGTGAATTGTGAAAAACGATTGCGCACATCTGTACACACAACGGCACAATTATATATTGTGTGGGAATTCTTCCGATACTTAGAGCGGCGGAACGAACGAAACTCTGTGGTGGACTCTCGATAAAAATCGTAATCGATCCCATCGTGGCCTCATGATTGCAGGCGGCTCTGACGTCGTTGGTGCTGGGCGTTTCGCTGAGTCTCTGGGTGTCGATTGGCTCTCTGCTTGTGCCCCGGCCACAGGTCTACTCGCAGTTCACGTCAGTGAAGGAATGCTTCTACAACTACAACATTACCATCTCGGTGCCCATTGCCACCATCACGAAACCGCCACCCAGGTAGGTGCCCGTCGAGAGGCTAGTTGCTGGATCAGCATGTAGGAGACGGAAGGGTGTGAGATAGAAGCTCTCTGCCGAAGTTTGCTGGCCGCTGAATACTTGTTAGTGTTCTGTCCAAACATGACACATTACGCGTCGCGACACACCCCACCGTGCTTACCGGCACGAGCGTGTGCCGACAAGGCCAAGCCGACAAGCGACAATGACTGAACGTTTTTAATTCTAACTAATAATTAAATATTTACCCCAGTATATGTATATATATATATATACTTGTTAACAATTATGCTATTCGCAATTTAAGTTTTCTTTTTCTTTATTGCCATCGTCACCTTGACCTGTAGGTTGCTATTTGCGCGGATACCTCTATTGCCGCAATATAGGTTAGTCTCTAAATGTTTGTCATGGACTAACCGAAAAAATGTGACTCACGTAGCTGCTTGGACGTTTGTTCTGTGGCATTAGTTTTACTATCGCATTGCTCTAAAACCATCGCTGTGTCTCTCATTTGGTGTTAACCCTCATATGTTTCAGCATCTACACAATATCCTACCTCTGGATTCCTGTCATCGGTTTCGTCAGCACCTTCCTGCTCGGCGTCCTCTTCACAGTGGTGCAAGGTACTTTACATATATGCTTTACATATGCTGCAGGATTAACCTAGGAATTCTACGTATGTCTTGGTTTGGGTCTTGTTTGTCATTGCTGTGACCACCTCGTTGCATGACAGCATCGTTGGTAGACTGGCTTTGCTGTCAATGAACCTTGCCGATATAGTTTTATCAGTTGGCATCGACTGTTTTGCTAGGTTAAATTAGTCCAATTAGGTTTTTTAACCCTGGCATTTGTGAGCGAGTGTGGCTTCCTCAACGTGAAGCCTCGTTGTAGAACACTACCATGCTGTTCTTTGGAACAGAGACTTTCAGCCCATAAGAACCGATGCTCTATAGAACTGGACAAACAATCAATGAACCGCTTAACACAAATTAGGCAACATTTTCAAACGTTAGATTAAGAGAGAGTTGATTTACAAACATTCATATAGTCCATTTCACGGTAAAGGAAAATGTCGCCTTTGCGCACACACTTCTCGCATGCAAAGTCTCTCGCATTGTCATTCTACGGACGATTGACCTCAAGTCGATTATCAGTCACATCCAGTCTTTCTTTTCCAGACCTCGTAGACTTCCTTTCGCTTTCAGGACAAAATAAGTCTACCTAAGCCCTCATGGAAACGATTTATAATAATTCATTACAGGTTTTGTCTAGTATTTGCATTGGCTACATTTCTCATACACATATAATGGTTGCCCATTGTCGACCAACCGTTGTCCTTCCTCTTAACTGCGTAATTGATTAATTAGTAGCTCTTTAATAGTGGTCTTGTTGTAGGCTAACGTCTTTCTGCTGTCTTACTGGTTGTTGACTCACACCGCGTTCATCCGTAGGTCTAAAGCAGTCTGCGGCAGTCGACCCGCGCCTGGTGAGCCCCGCACTTCGAGGCTACTATCGAAACTGGCTCAAACGACGAGAAGCTGAGCGCAGCCTTAACAACAAAGTCGAGACAATGATTTCCAGTATTTACAAGGTAAGCAACCAGCATCTGACAGGGCGCGTGATCGCGTCAATTTATTAGTAAAGATTAATTTTTTTTTAAAGTTAAAAAATATGGATTATTCTCTCTACTGAGATGGCCAGCAATAAATGCACGCCGCGGTGCCTCTTACTAGCTTTGTTTTGGCACCTACTATATTGACCGGTTACGTAGTCACACCGGACTAATTTTGTGCATCGTTACAGATAGCAATAATAATAATAATAATTATTATTATTATTAGGGACAGCAACAACACAATGTTTCGAATAGAATTAAGAAACCTCCAGTGTTTAATTGAAGAAATTTGCTGTGATTGTTGACTATGCACGATTGCGCACCTCTGTCTGTGCCCTTCAAGCCGCTCGGCAGTTAGGTTAGCATTCCGAGTGAATGAATTGTTAATCTAATTAATCGCGAATTCGCATCGCGCGTTGTGATGCCATTATGTCAACGTTACAGACGCCTCTTGCCCAACTTCAGCAGCAACAGCAGCATCACCAGAACCTGGAATCGCATGAACAACGACTCCAGCCACAAACCCAACAACAACAGCAGCAGCAGCATCAACTGCCACACCAACAGTTACGGGCGCACTCAGTGAGCGGGACCCTTCTGAGTCATTCGACGATGTTTGACCAGCCCATAGGCCCGCACGGTGTTCATTATTATCAGCAGCAGCAACAACAACAGCAACAATTTGCAGGCAACGCTGCCGGTGGCTTGCGGACCGCGCATTCACTGCACAACTTGAATACGCTTAGCTCTCTCAATACCGTCGAGTCGACGGCTACGTTGACCCGCTCACTCGCGTCTTCATCCTCCACATCTGATAACAACAACAACAACAACAATAGCAGCAACAACAACAATCCTAATGGTGCTCTTGTTAGCGACAACAGCGGGATTGGCACTAACAACAATAAAAGCAACAGCAGCAACAACAACAACAACAGCAACAGCAGCCCTTACGGCACAACCACAGTAGGGAACACTCAAACCAACGGGATTACTAATGGAAATACGGTTTTATCCCAGCAGCCGAGACAGACCAACGGATCGTCCCCGACGAACCCCACCTCGGTCAATGGCGGCAGTAGCCAAGGACCTCTTCTCGCTGGAGATGATACGCTTTCGGCACGCGCCGATCCCGCGGTTATAACCTATGTGTAGCATGCATTTGTGAAGCGGCGGCATGAAGCATTGCCGCGTTAGCAAAGCAGCATCATCAAGCATTAGGCAGGCAACCGGCTTGGCTCGTTACGTGCAACGGCATCCAGCAACAACAACAACAACAGCAACACGAACAATAACAGCAAAAACACCAACAACAATAACAACAACGACAGCGACCGCAACGACGAAGACAACAGCTAAAAACCAAGTAAACCCCTGCCGCGCACCTTCAGCATTGAATGATGTTGAACATCGACTGCAGCCAAATGATGCCGAAAATCATTGCGTTGTCTATGCATTGTAAAGTATGGCCGATCTGCGACAGTGCTCGTACGTATGCACCCTTTGTGGCAGGATCTCTTTGGCCAGCACACTGGGGTTGAACGAGCTGTATTGTAAACACAGGCCATTTTGGGTGGCCACCTTAAAACCAGTAGCCATCTATATAGATCAACTAGCGTTGCGCAGTCTTTCAAAGAAGTAGAGTTGTTTCTTAGAAATTGAACATAAATTGCCTCGTTACGTTAAAACAGACATCCTGGTAGTAGTCTACCAGGATGTCTGTTCAGTCGTAGTAGTGTGTGTTTATATGTTATCGTGGGTCACTGTGTTATTTTGTATGTGATATCACTAGTTATATATATATATATATATATATATATATATATATATATATATATATATATATATATATATATGTATATATATGCGCATATTCCGATGATCATCGTGCGTGTCTACGTGTATCACCTTGGAAGATGGCGTTCCCGAGTCTTTTCCCAAGAGTCCCGAGAGTATTATCATTAGCTTACAAGGCACAAAGATTTATGATCGCCTTACGGGAGCAAACTTTACCTTACCGTAGCAGAACGGGCATCCCAGTCAACCGTAGTCAACGAAACATCGTTGCGAAGTGCATTCTAAGTTCAGAATCATGCAAGCTGCAACGCATTGTGACTGCTACTCGCAGTGATTTATCTCGGGTCTGACTGTTCACGTTCATTGACAACATTCAGTAGGCCACTATTTCCAGCAAGCTCTGTAATCAATTCCAGCAACCTCTGCAATAATTTCTAACAACTTCTGCAATCATTCCCAGCAACCTCTGCAGAAGCAAGCCCCACCATAGAGCAGAGTAAGAGACAACAACAGTTTGAATTCGATCTGCGGCGAATTCGAACATCCACACAGACACACGAGAGTTTCTGCTTCTGTGGTGGGTGGGCTTTCGGTGGGATGTGGGAACAACACAGAATGAACGACTACAACTTTGGTTGAACAACACTTGTGGTGATCCATGTCCTTTCCGATTCTCGGACGTCGTACGATTACGGCCCATTGATTGGCGAATAGCGAAGTAGTGGCAGACCGTGGGACGAACAGGGAGGTGAGGTTTACAAGTCCAGCATGGCAAATGTCCTGCGAGCCAATGTTCAACATGACAAATGTCCTGCGAGCCCATGTTCAACAGGCCACCCGGATCCTCGCCCAAGCATTCAACGCTAGCAGCAGCAGCGATAACAGCAAAGCAGCTGACGCATAAACTGTACATATAGAATAAGAAAAAAACATATATATAGTTAGATAGCTAGATAAGTCTACCGACGGTGGTGTTTTCACCAAAGAGTCATATCATTCCCATCACGCCTTCCATTGATCGCCGACGACGGTCAAAGCGAATCGATCTATTTCCGCCCGGCGATTCGGCCGATGGTGGCCCAGTCGGCATACGCATATCGTAACGCAAATTATATGTAATAATAGTTATGATGATACTATAGTGTTGTGTCAATATACAACTAGACATCGACGAATAAATAAACAATAAACAAATCGATTGACTTTTTGATCTATTGTTGAGACGCGCGCTACTCTCCCTGGCCCCCCTTAGAATTACTGATGTCATCGAGGCTTATATGCAGGAAAATGTTGGCATCTACCACCCGTGCCTTAACGGCGCGGATATGAAGCGAAGGAAGTTCGCACAGTAGTGCTACAAGCTACGGGGGGAATTCGGGTTTTTGGTTGTCTGTTGTATTAAATTCTAACTAAGCATACTTTCACTATACAAAGAGGAAATTAAGTCAGCATTAGTTAACGTGGCTAGCAGCGTTTGTCTTTTCCCGTTCAGACACAAGACTTCAAGTAGAAATATCACGCTTCTGTCTCAAGGCATAATAGTATGCTCTCAAATGTAATTCAAGGATTCTGTTGAGTCCTACGTAATTTTGCCTGTCCCAAGAGAACTAGTTCATTTCTAATTTATTATATGTAGAGAAAATAAACATTGTTAGTGTCTTACTAACCAAAGTCTGAGTGGCATGCCATCAGCGGTGATCAGCAACTTTGGACATAGGAAAAATATGAAAAGAACGGATCCAATCTCAGTCCCATATTGTCTGAGTCTTCGCTAGACAGACATCCTTCTCTAATAGAAATGTTGCTTTGTTAGAAGCAACTTACGGTTTTAGAATGTCCAGCGGAACGGAATAACGGACAATGTAAGCGTGGAAACTCGTTGATAGTCGTTGAACAATCATGAATCTTGCAACTTCTGCTCGTGATAACAGATAGCCAAATTAAAAGTCTTACAGGAGTATACTTAAATGTAGCGATAAATACTTACGTGCGGCGACAGATTTATCAAACACAAACTTCGAAAAAACACTTTTATATTTATTGTGAATGTATATTTATGAACGCCGACACATCGTTACAGAAGCTAGAATTTGATTTAAGCTGGCTTTTTTTTTTGTAGAGGTGGATAATGCCTTACGCACACCCTCCGATGTTAATGAAGGGCAGTGTGGCACCAAACGCCGGGGAAGAGTATAATACTCGATCTAATTCGCGCGTTCTACCCACTAAAGACCACCTCTACCACCCTCTCCTGGTTCGGAATTGTGAACCATTACCTCGAGACCAGAAGAGGGGAGTCCCGTGCTGCGACCCTCTCCTTAGTCTACGAGCAGGTCCCGAGCAGGGAGTGGGTCCTGCCCGGGAGTGGACACTAGAGAAGCCTAGTGTTGAATCGCGATCTGCGGCGATCTTCCTGACGACATTTTTCGCGCATAAGCCCGTCTAAGTATTGAATCCCAGCGTGCCGGTCCGTTGTCGACTTGAGCATGTTGACCACGATAGTCGTAGTCAGGCTACCTTTGTGGACATAGGAGGAGCCCGTGCGGTAGGCCGCAAGGGTCTCGCAGTCCTCTACGGTGTGCGCCGCGTCGTCGGATGCGCCTGTGGTGCAGAGAACGCAGAGGTCTGTATTTGCCTTGCCTATGCGGAAAATGTACGACTGGAATTGTCCATGCCCTGTGAGCACTTGCACGGAGTGATATGTAAGTGTTCCCTTGAGCCTATGCCATGATTTTAGCTGGCTGCATGCCGTAAACACTCCGAGCAGATAATTAGCGCTTGTGGATTTTGTTGCTATACGACGATATTGCCGCGCGGCGCAACATACACCGTTCGAAGCCACTTGGCCAAGAAGCCAATGTCAGGCTTTGTCTCCGAGGAGAGACAACAGGACTTGAGTGAGGGACAAAAAGTACTAATTGCGTTATGAGTCGCAAATAGGAAATCTCTATTTGAAGGAGTATAGTCGTATTTCAACAATCCGATCGCTGCAGAGAGAGACGAAGATGGAAGCGAGCGTGCGAACAATTGGGCATGATGGGATATCAATTCAGTATAGCCTATCTAGGGTTTCAAGCGTAACATGCTTACACATATCTTTAATATATATATGTATATATATATCGAGAGAGAGAGGGAAAGGAGAGATATAGAAAATAGCAACTGTTTGATGTATTATATATATATATATATGTGTGTTATAAAAAAGGAAAATAAATTACATATGAAGACTGATTAAAAACTCGCCATATTTTCTCTCTCTTTTACCGTGTAATATAAATATGCCGTGGGAAATTATGGCAAGTTAATTTAAGTAACACATTTCATCATTTAAGTTTCCCGACAATATATATATATATATATATATATATATATATATAAAAGAGTCGACGTCGATGAAAATGTAGCATATCAGATCAAGCATCACCATCAGCCGTTATTATTTTTTTCTTCGGTCGAATCATAGGCGGAAGCGTATTTTTTTTAATCAGATTATTACGAGGCTCGCAGGGTTCAATCTGAGAATATCCACATTCCGATATTAAACATTGCGAACCACATACAAAACGGATCGATCTGAAGGTCTAGCTCACACCACAATGCTATGACGATCATGGATGGTGTCCGTCTGGCACATTGTTCTATGGTGTAAACTAATGCTAATATATCCTAATACGCCAACTGAGTATTGGGTATTCGTACGGCGAGCCCGGAAGAGCAAAAATCTTATATATATATATATATATATATATATATATATATATATATATATATATATATATATATATATTATTATTATTATTATTATTATTACCAAAATCTAGGCGCGTTGACTTAGACGAGCTGGAGCTTCTGGGATCCCCAATAAGCTTACGACCGCAAGAAGCATTTTAGGTGAGGTATTAAACGTCGACCTGCATGATAACACTTGGAAAAGAGCAACCCTTCCAATTGCCGAAGGAGGACTTGGTATTAGATCAGCGGCGAAGCTGGCTCTTTTTTTTTTTTTTTTTTTAATTTCCCGTAAGGCAATTGCCCGTGTACGGATTTTTCATGTCAGGGCTAAGTTTATTCCACTCCGGCATTTACCTTGTCTAAATTGGAAACCATGCAAACCAATTTAAGAGTGGCCGGTCTGGGTCTCGAACCCAGTCCTCCCGAATGCAAGGCAAAGGCTTTGCCACTAAGCCACCTTGCTCGGTATCGGCTCCCATGTGCTATGCCGCGTCTTTATTGGAATATGGTAAACTCGCAAAAACGTTGGTCAAACCAGATATCCGCCAAAGAATCACAAGAGCCAAAGACGCTGCGGAGCTAATAGCTAGACAAACAATTGGGCCAGGCCCCTGGCAAGAACGTCCCACACAGCATACATTAGACTCCTACAGATGCAGCGCTGCAGCTAGAGAGCTGTTAGACAGCCACCAATCTCCAGTGGAAAAAGCTGTCTTTCTGGCAGCACGGGACACATTTAGTGGAGGCTTTCTAAAGTGTCTCCCTTCCCCGCAGCTGGGTACCATGCCGGACAACACCTCATTGTGCATGGTAACAGCTCTTCGAATAGGTGCCCCGGTTTGCAACCCCTACAGTTGCCGCGCATGTGGTACCACAGTAACTGAGGATGGACTTTACCCTCTTAGCTGCATCAAAAGCCATGGTAGAGTTTCTAGACATGCTGAAGTCAATGCAATTATAAGAAGAGCCTTACGCAGAGCTGGTATACCAAGCACGCTCGAGCCCAGATTAGGACTTCATGACGATAAAAGTCCTGACGGTGTAACAATCCAGCTATGGGCTAACGGCAGATGCTTGGTATGTGATGCTACAGTGCCCTGTACAGTGGCTCCCTCGTATATACGCCACAGTTCACTAGAAGCGGGATGGGTTGCCGAGCGCGCAGAAAATGGGAAATAACGCAAGTACCAAGAACTGGAGTCAAGTTATATCGTAGTGCCAATATCTATGGAAACAATGGGTCCGGTAAGCAAGGGAACCAAGAGATTCATCAGTGAGCTGGGCCAACGGATTACAGATCTCACAGGGAATCGGGGCGAAGGCGAGTTTCTACGGCAACTGCTGTCGCTTGCAGTGTGCCGAGGAAACGCCGGCTCTATTGTAGGTTCCATGGACTAATATTTAGGAGCTAGGAGAATACAAGGAGTACACGTTCACACCTCACAATAATAATAATAATAATAATAATAATATTAAGAGAACGTGCCATCAAGAAAACGTGCCGTTTTTTAGCGGCTCAACATCCTTTCAGCGGGGACTGGCTCCAAGCACTGCCCTCCCGCCAGCTTGGCACCATGCTGGACCCCAACTTCTTCCGCATGGTGTCAGCCCTTAGGATAGGCGCGCCCGTCTGGCAGCCTGTCTTATGTCTGTCATGCCTGTTGACTCTGATGGTCTACATCCTCTAAGCTGTCTAAAAAGCCCTGGCAGACTTACAAGACACGCGGAGCTCAACGCCATAGTAAGAAGAGCCCTTAGAAGGGCAGGGATACCATCCACACCCGAGCCGAAAGGTCTTTATGGAAGTAGTGAGCTACGACCGGACGGGGTCACCATTCCGCTATGGTCACATGGTAAAAGCCTTGCATGGGATGTAACCGTTTCATGCACAGCGGCCTTGTCGTATCTACGTCACAGCGCAGTTGAATCTGGATGAGTTGCAGAACGCGCGGACTCTGAAAAACGAGGAAAGTATCTCGAGCTGTCAAGGAGGTACCACTTTGTGCCCATTGCATTGGAGACACTTGGGCCCATTAGCACAGGTACGGCAAAAATCCTGAAGTATATTGGAAAGCGTATAGAAGATATTACGGATGATCGACGCGAGGCCACGTTTTGAGACAGATGATGTCTTTGGCCGTGGTGTAGGGGGAACGTGGGCTTCTATCATAGGCGCCATGAATTGAGGAAATCAGCAGAGCATCATGAAATTGGCTAAACGTTCATACCTCACAATTGTAAAACCGAAAAAAATAAATAATAATAATAATAATAATAATAATAATAATATTTTTTTTGAACAAGGGTTTATTTTATCAATATGTACATGTATCACAATTATCAATATTGTACTTATATAATATTTACAATATTGCTTATATAATAATAATAATAATATAATAATAATAATGTAATATATATATATATAGATATATATATATATCTATATATATTATATATATATATATATAATGACGTTATTATTATTATTAATATTATTATTAGTGATAATGGTTGTAATAATAATAATAATATATTATTATTCTAGTTGGCTATGCAGAACGACGCATTTCGTGCATCTAGTCACCAGACACCGTCGCGCGATTTCAGCCTGCACACAGGAATCTGCAACAGTGCGGTGTGTCCCGTTGTGTTCGGAGAACCGGCTGACGGGTGAGGAATGTTTGACGCATAAACAGAGACATATACGCGCAGAAACGCATTTAGTTTCGAATTAGATCATCCTTCGGAACGGAACTGCCGTGAGGACTATATCTTCGATGCTCCAAACGCCTGGACATGTTGAGATATTTAGGGTTTTCCGAATTGTCTTTTGTGGCGACCGCTGGCGCATGGCCGCTACCACTATAAACGCTATTTATAGTTGATCATCTGTTCTCTGATCGAGTATCGCTCTCCAATAAAATTCGAGAAGATCAACAACCTGCGAGAGTCGAATCGCCGACCGACACAGTGCGTTAGACGTTAGACGATGATAACCATCAACCCCAAGCATTATACACTGTGATCTCATCAAAAAAGAAGTTCCGAACAAGCTGTAAGCTTGTTGGATGGAGCTCGGAATTAGCCTTAAAAAGTGCCTATCAGAAATGTCTCAATGAACAAATGCATTCGTAAACAATTCACCCGTTCATTCACGAAAGCCGCTCGCTAAGCGGAAAAACGCATAAACTCGAAACAGACGGGCTCCCTCACCCGTGCCGCTCGGTTAAGCAGCTGTCTGCTCTATGTCAATAACATAGAGTTATCGTTGCTGTTGTTGTTGTTCTTGTTGTTTATTCTTGTTGTCATAGTTGTTTAGTGCTGTTGTTATTGTTGTTTTTCTCGTTTATTTATGCTCGTTGTCAACGCTGTTTGGTGGTGGTGTTGTTGTTGTTGTTGTCGTAGTTGTTTATTATTTTTGTTGTTGTTGTTGTTGCTGCTGCTGGTATTGTTGTTATTGTGATTGTTGTGCGTGACAATGTCCGTTTTTTGTTGTTGACATTCGACTAGTGGAATTGTCCGGACCGTATCGATTATCGGTCGGTCGCTATGATGGTGAAGAGCAAATCGAACGTCGGA
Organism: Dermanyssus gallinae; assembly: GCA_003439945.1. Lineage (NCBI taxonomy): Eukaryota > Metazoa > Arthropoda > Arachnida > Mesostigmata > Dermanyssidae > Dermanyssus > Dermanyssus gallinae. The sequence goes on along the minus strand of QVRM01003767.1, from coordinate 152,989 downwards.
CAGTTTTCCGTGCCAACGTGACCGACCGCATTGTGAGGAAGTCGTCGAGAGGAGAAAGGCATGAAGCGGGCGACAACGTAATGAATGAAACGACAACGGGAAAATACGTTGCAAAGTGATGCCTGTGCTTGATATGTCGCCGTCTCGATGCAACAAAGATTCAAGCAGGCGTATAACGTATTTGTCATTACGATGATTGTCAATCATTTTCGTTAGACAGTTTAAACGTTTTTCCGTATCGATGAATTTTCGCACTCTGCGTCGGCACCATTAATGAACTGATCGACTAATTATTTGTACTGGCTTGTCGAGGCGGCCGGGGGGGGAGTGGGGGAACACTTCTTTTCGGCTGGGGGGTCAAACGACGCATGCCAACACGCCCCCGTTCCGAGAGCAGAACACGAGAGCTCGCTGTCAGAGATAATAACAACGAGAAAGTCATACATTGTGTACTTAGTCACCGGCAACCCGTCGAGCCAGCCTCAGCTTAGAGCTGTCGCGCGAGGTTCGCCGCTTAACCGACCACCGGTTGACTTGGGTGGGAGCGGTATTTTTATCTTTGCAGTTTGCGATTCGTTTGGCTGGAGCGATTTTCGCATTTGCAAAGATAACAACTACATGACAGTCAGTTATCAGTTATCGTACGTGCACGATAGACAGCACAATCGATGTCTCCTGCGTACGGATGGTTATCTTCCAACGCTGGTAAAGGATAAGTGAGTAATAAACTATTTTACGATTTGCGTATATGCTTTCTTTGTCACTCTCTCTTAATATATATATATATATATATATATATATATATATATATATATATCATGGTTATATATAGCATGGTTTCTTAATAAAACAGCAATATAATGGTTTAAGCAGCACTGAATACATATTTTACTAATGTCACATGCTCTCAACACTGTATGCCGTTTGCGAATGTCGATTCGGTTATTAGCTGCTTTGGCAGTTCGATACGAACCGAAATTGATTGTGAAACCCAAAAACAAATAAAGAAGACTGTAAACCATAATCACTGATGCTTCCTAAAGAAATGAACTGAGCTGCTCTGAATGCGCCTATTACTAAACTATCATCAACAGGATCTGGATGGTAGTAACTAAGAATAAATATGTATATACATTTTACGTATATAATTGACTCATTCGGGGCCTCTTCGATTCATGCATGACACTCATGTTAAGTCATCTGTTTGAGTTATCACAACTAACATTTGAAATGTCGAAGCTAACGATATATTTACTATCTCTGACTAATATCAAATTTCAAGTAATTTTCACTATTCAGCCGTCAAAGTTCGTCGACACAAACTAGATAGTAGACAACGATGTCCCCAACGATGTGCAATTAGGTGAAACCAGGTGCTATTGGATGGAACACTTTAAAGAAGGGTATTATGACAATTCAGGGTACTGGAGTGGTTTTAGTCATGGTCGTTTGATACACCAACAAAAACTAGCTTAAAACAAACAAACCAAAAAATTACGCCGAACGTTTAAAATTATTTTAAATAAAACGTTACTTATAAATAGCCGGATTTATATATATATATATATATATATATCAAAAGGCCGGTTTCTCCGAATCCACTAATCAACGACGACGATTGGGCTACCCATTTTACGAGATTTCTATACAAAGACATGGTATTGCCACCCCGAGATACTCTGCGATAGACGATTTTCCGCTGTTTAGGGGGGATATATATATATATATATATATATATATGCATGTATATGGGCCGAGATTGTGAAAAAGTTCTGATCCTTCTTGCGAAACTAAGAAGCCGTTCAAGCGAACGCACGTGTGTTGTATTGTTAAACAGTCATTCATTTCCGATTGTTGACTTGAGGACACATCGAAGCCAATTTGTTTTCAAGACAAGCACCTGGATTCGTTAGCGTTGTTGGTACTTTAATGGATCGTATTTTTTAAGACTACACTGTTGGTCGACTGACTTGTTTGCTAAAGTTCACAACACAAACGGTGCATCCGATATCCAATTTAGATGAGTTCTACCACTGCTAGTATATGAGTAGAATCAGCCATGCTGATCTTGCGTGACAGGTACCTCTTCATATATATATATATATATATATATATATATATTTAAACAATTTATTTTCCCTATAATACATTATGCATATGTTATACATACCACTTGTTCTATTCCTCACGCTTAGTCTGCCCTTTATATATATATATATATATATATATATATGCATTTCCTGAAACAAGTTATACGTGTTAAACAATGTTACAATTATGAGGTGTGAACGTGTTATTACAATTCTTTGAAAGTTATGCGTTTTTCCATATTTTATTTTTTTGTCCGTGTTCTTAGTTCTCGTTTAGTGCTAGTGTTGTCGCTGTCGGTCACCATTGTTAATCGAGTTATTAAAATAATTTAATTTGTTCTGACACAGTAAGTTTAACAGCCTCCTATATACTTGCAGCATGCGACCAGCGATGTACAGGAAGCCGGCGGCAGTAAAACGCGTGGTTTGCTTTTTCGACGGATTTTAGTTGCAACGTATGCACCCATGCTTGCGCGTATTGTGAAGTGACTCAGCCACGCCACCATTCACGCCATCCCACCTCAGCGGGCCGAAATAGAAAAACCCCGCACCTCGGACTCCGGCCGAAGCGCGAAAACCGATACAATATCGACGTTATAACCAGCGCGGTCGATCATCAACGCCAATGCGGCGAGACGTTCAAAAACCGTCGATGGCCTGCGAGCATTGGCTCATGCTGCTCGCGGTACTGCTGCTCGTGTTGGCGTTACGTTGTCCTACCGGCCGCGGCGTCAGCTACACGAGTCCCGACGACGACGTGGTGGGGTGCGTCGCCCCGCGGGGCCACTGCAGAATTCGCGACGCCGAGGTCGAGGGCGCCACTTATGTGCCGGTGCGTCGAGTCGCCGACAAGAATCTCTTGCAGAGCTTCGAGCGCCGTCTGATGACCCACTTCAACCGGAGCGGATTTTCGCTCGTCAAGCCCGAAGGCTGTGAGCCCGCCTATCAGACGGCGATCGTGGTGAGTTCGTGATGAGACGTTGTGATCAACGCCGTCGGTGCGATCCACCGCCAGTGTCAAGGCAGGCACAAACAGCGACGCACCCGGCTACGATCTGATTCGATTCTACTCAATGTGCTTTTGATAATGTAATATTGTTAGCTTAGCCTTACTTTCGTAATGCCGGTAGTCGCGCATTACGGCAGTGTTGTCGCTATATATGTCTGACGCATATATATATATATATATATATATATATATATATATATATATACTAGACGTGCAAGGCAGCAGAAAAGAGATCTATTCTCAAGGATGCTCAGCTTGAAAAAGCTTTGGGACGAGGGCTCTGCTGTTGTGGAGGTCCTTAAAGGGGCGTAGACAAAGATGACGGAAGATTGGCGGCTACGCACGAAGCCTCGCCAGCAGACTGAATATTGAAAGCAAAACCCTTTCAGGACCAAAGGATGTGCATTATGCGTTTTTATTCCCGGCCAAATATATATATATATATATATATATAGGAACAGAATATAACTAGGTACGTAGGCCCGCTAACCCCAACGTGGCTAATGTCTATTTGCTCCTTATAGGTACCGTATCGCAACCGCAGCGAGCATCTCGATCTTTTTACGCAGCATATGCACGGTTTTCTATCCAAGCAGGGCATTGCATATGCGCTGTATGTCATTGAACAGCACGGGGAGGGTGCCTTCAACCGGGGCATGCTCTTCAACGTCGGCTTTCGTGAAGCGCTCCGGGACAGCAGTGACTTTTGCTGTTTCATCTTTCACGATGTCGACCTGCTACCTGAAAATCCACAGGTAAATTGGCCGTCGGTCTGATCAAGGCTTTCACCGCTATATGGTATGAGAAGGATATGTGCCCTTAATTGTGTGTGTACGAAACTGATGTATACGTTTTATACAAAATCCTTCCAGCATTCTGCGATGCGCGTTAGTAGTATATTTTTTAAGAACTTTGGCTCATATGATAAGCAGGTCTCGGCATTCACCAAATATGGGGCGTATCGGGATAGAATCTACGACTCAAAATATTAGAAAGAAACATATCTCCTACGAGTTAAGTGGACGGTGCCTGCGCGCCATCGTCGTGTTTATGTGCTGACCAGCTGTGTTTACTGTAGTGGTGTTGTACTGGAATGCTTTTTTTAATGTTTATAGAGGTGAGGGTAGTGCAATGACACACTGTCAGGGTTGCCTATTGAACCCAAGCTCTCCCCGCAGTGTGGGACTCGGTACGCGACGATACTGACGAGCTTTGCATTACAGAACGCGTACGTCTGTAGCACCCAGCCGCGACACATGTGCGTCGCGATTGACGGCTTCCGCTACGTTATCCCGTATGCCGACATTTTTGGAGGAGTTGTCGCAATGCGAGGGCAGCACTTCGAGAAGGTAGGTCGAAGTCATCAGGGGCGAGGAGTCTGCTGGCTTTCTCGATTTTGCCACATCAACTTCACGAACTCCATTTATTCACGCATTTAGTGTCGATAATACCTAAGTACAACAATTTGGCTCGGCGTCAGGAGCTGCTTGTTGTGCCTATTGTTCGCTTGGGAAATTGGGTTCGGGTGTAGTCATTGTTGTTTATTTCACTCACACTGTCTGGAACACAAGATCTCGTTTTGCTGTCGCTATTAACCCAGCACAAACTTGGGGAAAGGCGCGCGTTTTTTTTTTCAAACAGGCGGTAAACAGGCAGTTTTTGTGGTTTTAGGTGAATGGATTCTCGAACCGCTTTTGGGGTTGGGGAGCCGAAGATGACGATCTCGCAATACGAATTCGGCTGGCTGGTTTGGAGATTTCGCGTTGGCCGCCAGACGTATCGAGGTAAGTCCTTTGTCGGCAAAAAACGAATTTCTACCTACGGGTAGGCTGAGACTGCATGCGAAACCCTCAATAACGGGCTAGACTTCCCCTAGGTATAATATAAGCGCCCTTTAATAGCAGTACAATGAATAAAACCCTACAAAGAATTTACTAACATATTTAAGGCATTCGTTTCATCAAACGTATAGGTAGGGAAGTAAAGTTTTTAACGTACAATAGCAATTCATATTGGTATTATAAAGACTACTACCGTTGTACTTTTGGACTCAAACAAAAGCATTCTAGTGAGAGAGCATCAGCTCAAAAAGCCAATTTAAGAAGTACAACTTGAGGTTTTTTAAATTGCTTACAATCTGCGTCTCTAGCTGACCTAACGCCTTCGTTTTGTCACATAAAAAACGACTTCAACAGAATTGTCCCTTCTTGTAGCATTAGTTGTTAATTTTACTCTTAGTAAAGTTTGAAGGAATCGATTGCGTGCTTGCAGGTATACCATGTTAAGCCACGGAAAAGCGGATCCGAATCCCGAACGATTTGATCTGCTCACTCAGAGTGAGGCTCTTTGGAAACACGATGGCTTAAATGATTTGCACTACGATGTACTCGCCATCCACCGAAATCCACTCTACAGCAAAATCACAGTTCACTTGCGGCGAAATACGTCTGACGTTAGCTAATCTAGAACAAGAAACATTCTCGTAGTAGATGGACGATGACCACAACAAGACGCGACAATGTCATTCTCAACAGCATCAACAATAACAACATTAATAGCCACAACACGTATACGTATGTATAGTTAGTATGTATAGATACCTTGCGATTTGCAGTCATACAAGGACTTTTTGGGCTGACACTCATCCAAGTCTACGGGACTGCATTGTTTCATAGATGGACCCCATAAATACAAATGTGCAACAGTGGAGCTCCAACCCGCGCATATATGTGTCTCCTCCGGTCGCGAGAAGCAGGCGAATGCACCACGCCACCAGGCTCGACACAGGGACGGCCTTTACGTTTCCGACCTTCAGTGCCAGCATGTGGCACGGTACTACCTTGTCACGTGTTGGCACACGTATCTTACACATCGACGCCGAAGGTGTTGCTTGGCTGCGGCCGATTCTCGGTCGTGTCTCTGCTTTGGAGCCTGGCCGCTGGCCGACTGCCACTTACCTTTAAATGTGTATACAATGTAACAACGTTTTTGCCAATGCGTATTGGCCTTGGATCTTGCCTGCATCGTTGGGACGTGCAAGCCTGTGTTAAGGCCACAGCCGTCTACTGAGCTCAGGAAACCCTCTCGAATTAACAACATTTTTTGTCAACATGTTCAGATATCTAGGGTTTCTCCAACAGCTTTGTGGCAGCATTGCCGCTGACTTCAGGAAACCCTCTGCCTAGAATGAAGGGTGCGAGACCTCACAGGGCACGTTTTGCCATTGAGTGTGGCTCTTTAAGACGTTTAGATGTGGTTCATTTTTTGCTAGTTCTATATGGCTCACGACTCAACCTGTACATCCTAATCGAGCGCGCGCACAATAGAGATCGTTGTTGATCAAAGAGTTGATTAGGTTTGAGGCAGCGAGCTATGTGGCCAAAACTTGCGGCGACCATGAGAACACTGACGCGCTGCCTCGATTCTTGTGAAGAGTACTACTATGCAGCCGTCTGGACGATGGAATCGAACGAGTAATGTACATTTGTGTAAATATAATAACTCTATGTGACCGATGATAAAGGCGCTTCGACTGGCTGAGACTGCGTATGCCCACAGCTGTGTTTTACCGCTCCACCAACTCTTGGTGAAGTGGAAAAGAAAAGGAACACAGTCAGCGGCGGAGATCCAGACGATAGACGCTTTTCTCTCCCTTCGATTGTGGGTCGAAACGGGCTGCAACGATCGCCACGTCTAGACCCAGGTAAATAACGCATAGCTATCATGGAATGGAACAACCATTATGTTCCTCCAGCTGTCCGGCACTTTGGAGGAGGTTGCTAGACTATTTCTCTCCCTTGTTGGAACGGTAGAGAACAACTGCCCGCCAGATTATATTGTAATATAAAATATCTTGACAAATATACTCTGGTTGAATGCAATCAATAAATGATGATGACTAGTGTAAATAACGTTTTATAATAAATTTAACATATTTAACGAGTGTGCAGATATCAAAATGTTTGCATAGTCGCGTTGCGTCAAAGACCGCGTAATCTGTTTTTAATCTATTGATTCCCATATCTATGCTAATTTTACATTTAATTGTCAGCAGCCTACTTTGGGACTAATCTCTTTTCCAAGGTGTTCTATAATTGTAGATGTATGTCTAGTATGTCCTAAGTAAACTTTTGCTTGCCATTTTCTGATGAAGTAACCAGGAAACGGCTAAAATTATTTTTTTGCATCAGCAATACACAGCAATAAAGAACTAGTGATACATCAGAGGCAAAAAGATCTAGAATTTGGATTTGCCACGCATATAGAATAGCGCCTCTTCAGCGCACATCCGAAGTCGACGAATTGAAAACTTTTAGCGACAAGCAATCCTACTGGACTACGGGTACAGGCTACTCGAACTGCTGCCTGTTCATGTAGATGTTTTAATGGTCTTAGGTATCTGAATGGGGGTCATATCAGCATTTATTAGAGACCGATCGAGGCTAAATAACTCGGTACCTGTTACAAAAATGCAAGTGTGTTCTTTTGCAAAGTGGAAAGCATGTGTGACACATTTTCGACACACAAGAAGCACATGATTGGTGATCAATAGCTTCTCATTCAGTTAGTGTTCACATGCGTTGCCATGTTGCCTGTGTATCATTACTGCGTATCCGGATAGCTAGATTAGACGCCTTTGTGTTAAGGTAGGAATGTGCGTTTAAGTGTTGCTTTGATTAAAAGAGCCCGGAATGGGGCTTTCAGCGTGTGGGTCTGCCCAGGGCTGACGACGGCACCTTTGGAACGCTCATACAGCTTATAATTAAGTCATGCGACGCTGTTCCATGAGTCGCTGGTCCAGTGCGATTACTGGACCAGCAGTACTCGCACTATGGGGAACATCCTGCGCGCCAAGGAGAAGAAAAACCGTTATTACATGACATCATCCCGTGGGCCATCCCGGGATAGGTAAATTCTTAAACTACTCTCCCCCTTCGATTGTTTGAAGTTATGCTTATGCAGTTCTCGATCGGTTGCGGAGATTGGGACATGACTGGTTCTTAGTGGGTTGGAGCCCCACACTACCGGCCTACACTTGCAGACGAGTTCGGTGGTATCCATATATATATATATATATATATATATATATATATATATATATATATATATATTTGTCTAAGGTTTTTTTATAACTATAGGTTAGACACATCAGGCCAGAGTTGTTCCCGTGGGTTGCTGATAATCTCAGCCAACGTGCTGGATTGCAATTCTTCTTACCGAGAAGCGTGATAGCAATGTCAACGAAGGTAATTTACGACTTTCATGTAACCAAAGTGGGTGGTTATTGGTTAGAAATGGCCAGATCGTCCGAGTAAAACTGCTATACAAGAATTGGCAGCACTTCCGTTGTACACCCTCCTGAACCTGTGCGCCGTGATTTGCGCCAAGGTGCAAGACAGGCAAGTCTGTTCTTACCAACAAAACTAATCGTTTTTAGGTTGGTCCTTGCGTACCGTACGCACCGTAGAGCACCAAGCTCGTTCCCGCCGTCCAGAGAAGGTCTGTTTGGAGTCAGCGCCGTAGGCTACTGCTAATGCTGCATCAAGCTCGGGCAAACGCCTCATAGATATTGCCAACAACCGAAAGTACCCCAATCTGTCTACAACTTCGACTGCTTGAAATAATTATTCACAATAGGAGCTGGCCTGGCACTCGTTAGCTCGAAGTCACGCTTGCCTGACTCAGGTTTTCCACTGTCCTTTTCTATATGTCACGAATCACTACTGACGAATGATAAGTCTGATATTTTCGGGTAGACTTGTTCTTATCCCACCGATAGCTAAAATATGTTCTTTTATTTAACCTTACGCATTTAGGTTTTGTTTAATATATTCCACTCAAATTCGTTCTCCGGTGAACTTAACTTAAAATCAAGGAGACCATTTTGTACTCACTTTTAAATGTTACTATCCTCGTCACAGTCTCATGATGATAATCTTTCGTGCTTCGCTTGCAGCAAACATAGAGGTAACTTCGGGAACTTTGTAATTGCCTTTCGTAAAATGTTGGGTCATTGGTCTTTAAAATGTAATCTAATTGTAAACTCATAATGAACATTCTGTGTCATAGCAAAACTGAACATAGGGATAATTCTTACGTCCAGCTTTTAAGTGTCTTCTACAATTATCTAACCGAATTTTCTGTAAACATGAGGACGATAGACAAGAGCTGTCATATCACATAGGTATTAGAAATAAAATATATGTGCCGCATTAGATAAGCGATATTCCTTTCGGAGTATATACATCGGATCAAATATTGTATTGCACCTTTAAGAGATATATAAACTTATGTTCAAATATTTACAATTTATTTAAGAAAAAAAAATATATATATACATATATTTATATATATAGTGGTAAAACAAAGGTGCCGTTTTTCGGATTATATGTTTCTAGATAATAAGTGTCCAGGCTTGCGACACGCCAAATCTGCTGACGCTAGGCAAGGATTGATACAGGTGTAACGAGGGCAGTTAACTAAGCTTTACGTCACAGATTATACTATACTGCAAATATCTAAAACGTATGTTGGATGTTGTCTGGTATCTAATGAGAATATTTTTTAGGGCGTGGCGTATTTCACTAACAAAAGAATCACATGTGCAAGCCATGTGAATGTTCGCTGCCGGAGCTGGGGACAGCACATACCACGAAGCAAGAATACAGCCCAACAGACACATACATAGTCTTGATTTGTTATGACCGAGTGTTGATACCGTTGATAGCTTCGTGTGAATCGACCGCGGGCTTGGCATACACACGCTGAAAGCAAATAGTTAGATGCAAGCCCCGCATTTAAAAAAAAGACTCGGATCGCTGACTGCCTGATGAATGAGATGACTTTTTCTATCCTCTACCATGCTTTATCTGCCCGGATTGCTGTGTGCTCAGAAGCTGACCTTCATAGGTCTCCGGAAACGGGATGCTAATGTGTTCGGTAAGCGCCTTAATGATGCGTCAACGCAAAGCTAAATCTCGGTGACCCATCTATTTTTTGATCCACCTAATAGCCCACAGATGGTGGGACGGGTCTATGTGTGTCGCACAGTCGAACAGTGGCTTATATCTGTAACGGAATCCTTTATAGTTTGTTGCGATAGTTTCTAGTTCGTGCAAGCTCTAGTAATAGCTGGTTAGCAACCTATGCATACTAAAGACCTGTCGGCTTCCGTGATCTCGCCCATTTTAAATTGATTCTCTAAGACCAACCAAAAGAATAGACGTGAGCTAGATAAGAGCTGGGGAACATTATGTGTTTATGAAACCCTTTTTAAGAACTTAAATCAATCTCAAAGCAAGGTTCAAAAGTAACTCTCCTAACTAAGATAACTCCTTGTCCTTCTAACGTCCTGTCGGGACCCTTTCCTAGTTGTGCGGTGAAATTCTCTAGCGGATGATCAATTCGTCGAGGTAGGCCCCAGCCTGCCTCTCACGAGCCGAGCAGCCTTCTGGAACACACCACAACTTCCCTAGAAGAGATCAAGCCAGCCTGCGCCGGACGATCGATCGAAGACACACGACTGCATTTTACTTGTTATTAATATTATTAGTATTATTGTTTAAGTTTTTATTTAATTATTAACAGATGCTACTAGTAATAGGCAAATTATGGTGAGATTATTTCATAATATTGTAATCATAGTCTTCTTCTCGTATGATGTAATCGGCACTGTGGTGGTTTTCCCCTCCCCACTCGTTCGTTCGCTATGTATCGCCTCTCGCTGTCTCTTGTTCTCGCGTTCTATGCCATCATGTACCTCTGTTTTGAGTCGTCTCTGGCTAATGAAGATCTCTGGCATTCGTTTTTGCTCTCTCTCTCTCTCCGACTAACCTCATAAATATGTATGTATATGTATGCATGCATGCGTATCGCGAGAGATGCGATCGACAGAATTTCTAGCCTGTCGATTCTATATCAGTCAATGTAATATCATCATCATCATCATCACCATTATCATCATAATCATCATCCACCCACTAGACTAGATTTCCAACCCTACTGCATTTCATTCCACCCCCAACATGTCTCACAGTCAAATATATATATATATATATATATATATGGTCGTGAGGCTTAGACCAAACAGATGGCTTGATACATACTTCCGACACTTCATTGTCCCTCTCTCTCTCTCTCTTTCTCTTTTTCTCTCCCGCTTTCTCTTCGACTACCTTTCTTTCTCTGCAATGTGCTCGTTTTTATCTCCCTTCTTTCACAAAATTATTAACACTTCGTTTGACCACGCTCATCATAATTGTCTTTGAGTGCGATATCCGAACGTATACATATATTACTGTGTGTTTGTGTGTGTGAGTATGTGAGTGCTGTGTAGACTCGCATGTACAATCTCATCAAACCGTCGATACATGCGCGCATGCAGAAATGCACGCGTATGTATCCTGTATCTATCTCTCTGTCTATTGACGCCGCACATCTTCATCCCTCTCTTCATCTGCTTGTTGCGTTGTAGGGTTTCTGTCAATATTCTCGTTGCATTGTCAGATTATTGTTGCTTTGGTTGCTGTTGTTGTGGTTGCTACTGCTACGGTTGTTGTTGCTGCTGCTGCTGTTGTTGTTGCTGTTGCTGTTGCTGTTGTTGTTGCTGTTGCTGTTGTTGTTGCTGTTGCTGTTGTTGTGTTTGTCGTGTGTCATGCTAGCTTCATCGTTGCTGCTGTGTTGTTCTACTTGTTCTTCTACCTGTTCGCCCTCTTGCTGTCGCCTACCGATCATACATCGCAACCGACGAGGGAACCAACAAAATCACATACGTGTTTCTGCTGTCTCCCGCGCTCGTTGGCTAGTAGTGAGTTGCTGTACGCTGGGCAGCTGCTATTCATGGCCATAGGCCAGCCTGCCTAAACGCGTCTGCCACGTTTAACTGGCCGCTGGCTGTACGTATTCACAATGTATGCGTGTTTTGCTTGCGTGTCATCATTTTCACGCGACTCTGTGTACATCTGTGTGTGTGTGTGCGTACGTATGTATGTATATATGTATGTATGTCTGTGGGTGTATATATGTTCACTCATCGATGTCTGTTTGGGGATCTCGGAGCGCATGAGTTAATTCTCATTAATTCAGGGCAATATCTATGCTTCACTATAGATAACCAGCTTCATCATCATCATCATCATCATAATAATAATAATAATAATCATAGCTTCTTCATGGCTGCTTCGTTCGGCGGGGATGACCCAATCATTCACTACTCGTTATCATTACCATCATCATCATCATCATGACCATCGACATCATCACCATCACTATCATCATCACGCTCATCATTGACTCGTTCATCATGACGGATGATGATTCATTCAATCAATCAGTCAATCAGTCAATCAATCAATCAATCATTCACCAATCACTTGAATTGTGAATTTCAATTGCAATCAATCCGCCGCCGCCACCACCACCACACGTGTACACTCTCACTCATACATGCTACTACTCATCGTCATCGGGGTGTATGCGCAATCGCTGCTTCGTTATTTTCGTAGTCTCTGTGCCTGCCTTTTGCGGGCGCAAGCGAGCTCCGCTTAGAGAGCTTTTCCCTCGCTCCCACCCTATCCTCTTCCCATCCACCCGCGCCCCCTCTATCATAACCTTTCCACCCGCGCCCCCTCTACTGCTTGTCCTACGCTAACACATTACGATGCAGGCGGTTACTGATGGTCTGTTTGCTGAATCGGTTCAGGGGTTCATGTCGAGCCGCTGCGGTGCTGCCGTGCCTACGGCGAGGTCGCCGAACTTAAGACTGTCCTCTTACTAGCGCCTCCTCACTGAGACGCGAGGCGTCGCGAGGTGGTTAAAGTGTCAAGGCTTCAAGGCTGAAGTTCAGCTGCCGACGGGCGACGAGGCGACAGGCAACGCACGCTCAACACCTCGGACTCAAGGAGGGGTCCACTTAGCTAGTTAGCTAAGGCCAGCCGACAGTTTGGCAGAAAAATAATGGCGCGGCGGTAGGGTCAGCACTGGCTGTTGTCCTGCCGAAGGCGATGACATGACGTTTGTCATGTCACCAGGACATCGACGACGACAGCAATGATAATAATAATAATCATGATAATAATAATAATAATAATAATAATAATAATAATAATAATAATAATAATAATAATAATAATAATAATAATAATAATAATAATAATAATAATAATAATAATAACTTTATTGCGAAGAGCTCGCAACCAGAACCATCAGCGTACGGTGTGACTGTCAGCCGTTTGAGGACTGCAGGGGCTAATTTGATGCTGGGGTAGCAAACAAAGGAAGAGATAGAGAAAGAATGCCTCTCAAGAGGTGAATCGATAGGAGATGATGATGATAATTAGCGCCTTGTTGTCGTCATTGTAGTAGTTAACGTGAGGAAGCCGGTAGTCCGAAGAGAAGTTGTACAGCACGCGTGAGAACAAATTGTTTTCACGGTACTGGCAGCCCGTTTCCACTGAGTCCAGGTAGTTGGAAGAAGAACAAAAAAGTAAACCCTAAAACAAAACTGATCGAGGAATCGATGGTGTTGGTGCTCTGTGCTGCCAACCTAGATATTGTCAAGGTATTCACTCGAATCCAATGGCAGATCAATATAAGACACATTACTACTATTCTTGATAACGTTCGACTCTATGTCCCTTCTATCAAACAACAATGACAAGTTAAGGGAAATGATTCCACGGAGTTGGGTCCACATAATCGACGCATGGATGACCTTCCAACCTGAAAATACTTCTACCCTTGATATACCTCTCTTTTCCTCATTCGATCTCGTTTCCCTTACATCTCTCGCTGTCTGCACTAGGTTATTGGTATTACGGTAAAGGGTGGTTGTTAGGTGGTTGTCCTCAAATCAGGCATCACTTCGGTGTGTGTGTGGAAGAACTTCGGGTGCGAGGCAGCAAATAGAAAAATATTCTGCCCCCGTCTCCACTGCAAAATGGCTTCACCTCCAAGCTCCAAAAATCCCTCTTACTACATGTCGCCGTACCAATCGCTAGTCTAGAACTGTAGGAAAACAACGCTCACACTGACACCGCATTGGTCATACGGAACGCGCACGACCGTATACCGTCTGCCAATCCCGAGAGAGCAGGCGGCTTCGTTCAGTGTTCCATTTTCAGAACGGCTTTCTATTTACTACGACACACGCCCATAGGTGTAGCCTTGTAGCCTTTAAAGTATTACCAGAAATAAATCGAATTTCGGCCAGCGTTTTCTTGTTCCTCGTGCTAGTCGCTTTCGTTAGCTGGATCTGCGATCGACCTCATTTAATGATTGCTGTTACTGTTGCTGATGTCTGAATGATTGTTGCTTCTGTTGTTGTTGTTGTTGTTGTTGTTTGTCAAACTGGTAGTGGTGGCGGTGAGAGTTTGTTGCTGTTGTTTCCATCGTAGGAATCATCGTAACGATAGTAGAACATGTATAATAAAGTTCGTACGGTGTTAGAATTGTTAGTCTTGTTGGTCACGCCATTAAAGGCAGGTTAGTACCATCCACGTAAACCCAACGTTAACTGGAAGAGTAAGAAATTAATTACGACGACGCCTGTGCGCGAAAATCCGCCTACCAGGATGCGCGAAGCTGTCAGGAAGGCGGCAACTAGCATTTGGGTTTTGTGCTCACATGAATTTTATGTTTAGCATATTTTAGTGAATTCATATTCAGTTTACAAATAATGAAGGACAACCGAAGAAAAACTTTAAAAAAAAGAATGCTGGTCAGTGGCGGGCGATTTAATCAGGTCGACGCAGAAATCACCGTTTTGGCACCTCAAATTTACATCACTGCTTACGGTCGCCGAACTCATTCTTTTGATCATTTGGTCGCTGTCGTCTTCGCCAAAATGGTCATGAATGCCATAATTGTGAACTTAAGACACTGTACGACTTCGTGAAGTTAGTGATGGTCATTGTCGTCGTTGCTGTCGTGGCAATAATGCTGTATTATATACGTGTACTGTTTGTCTGTCATACGTGTGCTGTCATACGCATTCTTCAACCAGCCTTTAGCCAGACCTATTATTCACCCCGTTTTTTTTTCTAGGCAATTTCAGGCGAGCTGTGGCTCTCGACAAAGATATTGTGGTGGCATCGTGAGTGCGTTTACAAGCAGCTCGTCAAAGGGCTCGCACAGAACGAAAGAAATAACACTGATGTCTTGCGACCATTAGCTAATCACTAGCCTTGTTCTGGCGGCATCCTGCCGTTGACGTGACACAGCCGTTTGACTGACCAGCAGGAGACGTGACGCCGAGAATGGCCCGGCGAACGTGACGTTCGCAGTTAGTACCGAAATACCATCATTATGGTTATCGGCTACGGTCGACTTTGTCCATCCCGTTCACGCGTCCGTCCATCTTTTCGTCCACCCAATAATGATCGGTGATCCCTCTCGCGTGCCGCAAAGTGTCACGCCTATCACGACCATAGCCATGACGACCATCAAGTGAAGAAAACAACAACAACAATAACAACAACGTGGTGAAGGTGGGGTGTTGGCGGCTGTACACGATAGGCATCGGTTGACGAGTGAGGTTGTGTCCGATCATGGGTCCGTTGTGTGCGCGGCGGTCCTGCCGTGCCGGCGAGTCCTTGTTGTGCCGAAGTCGAGGTCAACTTTGGTGACCCTGTGGACCCGCCGAGGGCATCGGTCACGAGTACGCACACACAAGGCCGGCCACAGGCCGCACGGCTAACGGTTGACATCACTAATGAGGTCTCCCATAGAGGAGGGGGGATGGGTCTCACCTATCGCCTTATGATAGACAATATAAGGTGGACTATATTAGACAATATAAGGTGGACTATATTAGGCAATATAAGGTGGACTATGTTAGACAATATAAGGTGGACTATATTAGACGATATAAGGTGGACTATAATAGACGATCATCGTCACCATCTAGCCACCCAAACCCGTCGACTATCTTGAGTACATCTGATCGCATTACTCAAGGGTGAAAATATGGTGCTGCTGATAAAATAATGAGGAAATCGTATACGTGCAAATACAAACACGTTAACCACACAAAACGAGGGTAAGAAATCGAAATATTAGCCGATCAGGGCAATTATGACACGATCTTTGTCGTTGTGCGTCACGATACCAATATGATTGGTTTACTTAAAAAACGTCGTGCTTGCTTAAATTGACCGTGTAGACCCTCTCCTCGCGGATGGGGTGGAAGGGGGGAGGAAGGGAGTGCCTTGGGCAGCTGGGTGGAGTAGAGCATACGATTGCACAATTTGCGCAGGATTGCAATCAAGTAAAGGCAGAAGCTCACATTTCCATCACGTAGGTAGCGTTGTGCCAGTTCGGTTTAGTATTTAGCCAATATTAGCCACGACAACTTCAAACAACGCCGGAAAGGTTGAACATTGATCGTGCAGCAGAACTTACGACATTCGCAACTAGCAACTCTATTCAATATAAGATTTGCGCATTCACCTACTGTGTATATATATATATATATGCATGTTCGAAGTACATTCAACTGTACAAATGTGCATAATTCTCTCAGAATCGGACCTGTTCATCTGTGTATATTTGGGTGAGACTGTGTGTTATCGGCTTAATATAATAAAACAGCAATGATAATGGCCGTATATCGAAATCAATGAGTTAGCCTCTTCGTACGTCAAACATTTGAACCGAAAGAGCACGTACTCGTCACCGGATCCCTGTCACCAGCCGTCGTCTATTGTGTTTTCCTACGCACCACATTTTCCCAGCCTTTTCCTCTATGTGATATCTGTATATCACATATAGGAAAAGGCTGGGATATATGTTGCTACCGATGCAGTTAAAGCTCTGCTGCATTCGTGAACGAATCTCAGTAACCGACAGCTGCTGACCTCAACTTCCGAGGATAAAGGAGACAGATATATACGAGTATATTAAGTCTACGAGTGTATTAGGAGAGACAAGTGACTTAAAGGTGTCGAATTCAGCATAAGCGGTAAAAATCTATTGAAAAGAGTTCGTAAGAGCGCACAGAGCACGCCGAAAACGACCTATACCTACCTATACCTGCTGCGGTTGGCTAACAGACAAGAAGTGACAATCAGACGTCTCTGCACAACGGAAACACGCCAATCCACGTCGTCGGGTGTCTGTAAGTGCGGCACCGTTTTCTCATCATACCCTGTGCGTCTGTATGGGCCTGTGTGAGGGAAGGGTGTCTATCGATTCACCCCACAACCCCATAGAACGACCCCCATTCGCCCTCAGAACAATCGACAACGATACATTTATGAGATGAACTCATTAACTCGAAATTACGAACACACTTTGAGGCTCTACTGAAAAGGTAAGGCTTCAATTTAAAAATGCCGCCCACGGCGAGCGTTTCGGCACCCTGAGAACACAGAAATGGGTCACCCCGTCGCAAATGCTTGTCCTTGTTGACACTCTACAATAATTAAAAGCAATTATATATATATATATATATATATATATATATATATTGCCGTCTTTATGGTGAACGGTAGTATAGATCTCTTCACGGTGCTAAAGGAATTAGCATCATTTAAGCTGGCTAATGTCAATGCCATGTCATGAATAGTTTCATAGTCAGCAGCAGCAGCAGCAGTGAAACGTACTGTCGTTATCACACGGGGAGCGCCATTGGACCATTTGTGCCGTTTTGGGGTAGAGGCTTGTATATAGGGCAATTTTTCTTAGGCTGACCAGCGATCAGAAAGGGAAGCAGAAAACTGAGAAACCGAATGAGAGGCGGATGTGGGGGAGACAGAGAAACAGGACGGGGGTAGTCCCAGGTATACAAGGCGAGGTCGCATACTCAGCCACACGCTGCTATCGCAGCTCGAACGCTAATTTTGTCTCAGAATCGTTCGACACTCATTTAGCGCAGCTGCGGCAGTGGCCCCGCCCCGCCAATTCCACTGGTTGATGCTGCTGGTGAGAGTCGCTGGTGGCAGACTGGAAACTGGCAACTGGCAAAGGACGCCTCCCACCGAACGGTTAGCCCGAACGCCGAAGCGTCCGGTGGTCGGTATTGCCACACTGCTGGCCAAACACTACTGATTCCGGTGGGTACACAGTCTGACTACAGAATTGCAGCAGTCGCACTGGGTGTGGTTTCTCGTCTCATGTCACATATTTAACACCTCCACCTTGAAACCAATCTTTGTCGTGCGGAAAGGGTCAGGGACAGCGGCGTGTCCATGCTTCGTTCCTAGACGTCGTTTGTATAGGTGCTCGCGCGATTGTACGCCGCGCACCAAATCATCGCTGTACATAAGCATCTGTGAACAAGATAGTGTCTGTAGCTGGGTGATTCTGGCTATGCCTGAATTTCGCTGTAAAAGATCACGAGGATACAGAACACACTTCGGTGTTATATATATATATATATATATATATATATATATATATATATATATATATATATAACACTACTTTTTAAGTAACCGTTTAAGCTATGCGCCCAGATAATGCGTGCTTGGCCAGATAACAACACATACGATATCAACCCATGGATAGGTTAAGCCCATTCATACCAAATGTGACACTCAATAGGTGGATTCAACTCGAAAAATCTCGCCTGTGACTTAAAGGTCGGTGGCCACGCCAGTCACTATCTATACCATCGATTCCATGTCACCATCAAGTAGTAATTAATTCAAGGTATTATTGACCCTAGACAAATGTCAAACATCTCACATAGACTATATGCGACACAGCGGCAGTCATCGCGTGGTCACTTAACTCATTGCTCGTTCGAACATTGCTTCCGCCTTTAAAATATACGTATGCTTCCTAAAAGCTCACTTTACAAACGATTTCTCTATGATCTGACTAACTTGAAATATGCGTGTCGGTACTGAGTTGTTGCTGTTGTTGCTGGTGCTGCTGTCGTTGTTGTTGTCAAACCCGTTGTAGTTTTGCTTGCTGTTGTTGTCGTAATTGTTGTTGTTGTTGTTGTTGTTGTCAGAGTCATTGTTGTGGTGTTTGTTGCTGTTCTTGTTGTGGTTGTGCTTTTGTTGTCGTTGTTGCTGTTTTTATCGTTTCTATGAAGCTGTAGTGGTTATTGGTGTTGTCGTTGCTGGTATCGTTATTATTGTTGTTATAAATATTATCGCAACAGTTATGATGTAGCAGTTATTATTGTTGTTGTTGTCGTCGACATTTTTTCTACCATTCGTTGTTGTTGTATATTGTTGCTATGGCTGTCGATATTCGGTGTCCAGACTACGGCGTGTAGACACCCACTCATCACAGTGGTCGAGACGCTTTCTAAGCGATTGCAATTGCCAGAGACCACTACCATTTTTCAGCTAGGTCATCATTGGTGCATCACGAATATGTTGATTACGATCATTATTATCATCATCGTCATTACATTTCAATTAGTATTAATATGAAATAGTATTATTGTGATTTTTCTTCTATCGTTAGCCGTTTGCCAGCAACGTCCGTTCGCACATTCAGGCAGCTATGCGTATGTCGCACGCGTCGACGCGCAACACGAGCATTCTGCTTTCGACTCAAGCCTAGTTATTAGTTGGCTAGCTTTTCAAAGGTAATTACGAAACAAACCTACCTGTCTATCTGTCTGTCCCTTAGTTAGTAGTAGTAGTAGTAGTGGTAATAGTAGTAATAGTAATCATAGCAGTAAACACGTTGTAGTTATAATGAACCATGAACAACGGCTACTGGGAACTGGCGTAGCCCATGAGAGATGTAGATGATTGGTTGATGCATTATTACTATTATGAGTCCGTCTCTTTGCCGCCGTCCACTCCGATCGGTCCGCTTCGTTCTTCTTGCTGCTTCTCCGGCTGATCCTCTAATTGCTTATGTCTGTGTCTCCCTCTTGTCCGATACTTCTCCGATTGGTGGGAGATGTTCGCCTTGAAGTCCTTTCTACATTCGAACCGCCTATCTTGCCGGGGCTGCGGCCACCGCCGCATCTCTTTCAGTGTACCTCTGTTTGATCATATCGCCAACTTGCAAATGGCACAGCCTTTTTTGTAGGCTATCGGCCTACAATTAACGCTGAGTGACATCCGTTACACTCTCACACATATGATCCTCTCCTCTCTCTCTCTCTCTATCCTTTCCTTCCTCCTCTATCTCATAGTTACTGGCAAAATAAATCCCTTCTAGTCTAGTATTTCCTAGAGTATTTAGAACACTCGAGCACTATTGTCTAGATTAGAAATACATTTAGTAGAAGTAGTAGTAGTAATAATAATGATAATCATCACCATCATCATTATCACCAGAGTAGGAATAAGAAGGATAACAACTGTAGTATTCATAATCACTGTTTAATAATAATAATAATAATACAAATAATCATAATAATCATACGCATTCTTGTCGTCGCCGATACCACTACGATACCCCGCCGCCTTCGCCATTGTATGCTGCAATTATAGTGTCAGCGTCCAAAGTTCGCAACTAGTATAGTAATGCTACAACTAGAGCTATTGCTCTGACTATAATCGTCGTTTATGCGTCTCACGTTTTCATTCATTATAACTGACGTATTCATCTTCATCATCAGCATTATATTATTATCAGCAGCAGCAGCAACAGCAACAGCGTCGGCATAATTGATTAGTATCATTAGTTTCTCATCATCAATCTCATCTCGAGTAGTAATAAATGTGAACGCCGTTGTCGTCGTCGTCTTCGACGTTCTCACCTCACACACGTGGTCAATCGTCTCGTCGACAGAATATAATTTTCATCACCATAACCACTTATTATTCCATGACAAGTCAGGAGTATTATTATCATTGTTATTATTACTACTAATACTACTACTACTACTACTACTACTACTACTAACACTACTATCATCATACATTATTATTCGCAGCAATATTCTACTCCTTACTACTATTCATCTTCACATTCGTATTCTTATTATTGTCACTACAACTACTAGTATCGTCAGCGTTGTCACCATCTTCATTATTATTATAATCATTATCATCATTAATAATAATAATAATAATAAGAGTGGTTCGTATCAATAAGCATTCGTGTTTCTACGCATTATCTACCGTCGCTATCATCCGTTAGTGATCATTATTGCATCGAGTCGTCGTCGTCGTCGTCGTTGACATATCAATGTCAACCACCCCAACCACCCCTAACTCACCCCGGTTACGCCCCACTCATGCGAGAGAAGCGGCTGATTCAGTATTTTCATCACCTCCGTCATTGATCATGAACACCCCGTACTTATATATATGCATACACACATATATATATATATATATATATATATATATATATATATATATATATATATATATATACATATGCATACATATATATATATAATTCGCTTGATCACCACAGTCGTTGCTGACTGTTTCGTAGCAGGGCTTCGTCCTTGTTGGCAGCAACAAACAAGAAATGACGCCTTGACATTCGTGCTCGACCATTCGCTCGTCTGTCCCTCAAGGCCGTTTGTTGAAGTAGCGTAGAGTCGTGGGGAGTCCGTGACGTCCGCAGCCGTCGCTACCTCCGCCGTTGTTTCCTTGGAGCGACTCACTCTTGTCTCTTTCGCGTCAATCAACGTCGTCAACGTTCACTATGCTAGTTCCCGTTCACCGTGTCTGTTATGCAACATAGAACAGTGGTAGTTCACCATAGCAGTGCATGCCGTACCGTAGCCTCGACCATGCATATCATGCGCCTATCAGCCATTCAGCAGCATACGACAATCGATCTCATCAGACAATCTCTATCTATTGGTTATCCCGTTTCGTTGCGACGTCAGCGTAACTAGCTCGTCGTTCATAGCACAATGACGAGTATGACGATTATAACCGTCTATAACCACCCTACCCCCACTCCTCCCACTCCCACTTCCACGCCCCCCTGCCCCTGCCCTTGACCTGATACTCACTAGCGGCAGCATAACCAACCATGATTCAAATGGTTTAACCATCATTATTAGTAGTAGTAGTAGTAGTAGTAGTGGTATCATTATTAGCAGAATTATTATTATTATTATTGTAATAATGATGATGATGATGGTGGTGGTGACGATTATTGTAATTATCAGGATCAAAATCATTAGCATTCCTAAACGACCAGATTCGTTCTTATTGTTTCAGAAGAGACTCGTACGCTCGCATGCTTCTTCCACCGGTCGCTTCCATTACGTATCACCACCACGATTATTACGCACATCGACCCATTGTCGTTGACGTCGTCGTCGTCCTTGATTTCTTGACGCTTTTGCTCCTCGTTAGGGGATCATCCATTTCATTCTCAAACCCATATCCATATGTATAAGGGAAGAATTTCGCGTAGATAATCGTGAGACATAACCCCCCCCCCGTCCCTCCCTCTCCTGTCTTATCTTGTCTTATGTGCCTTGTATTGTCTGGTTGAGGCTCAGGACAACTGTTTTCGCTCCGGTTCGCTCTCGAACCATGCTTCCGCGCATCGGTGGGCTTCCGCGTATCGGTCGGGATGGAAGATCACAGTTGTCGACATTCTGTCATATTATACGCGTAAGTGTCCGAGGTCAACATGGGGTTCGAAGAGCCCATCTTCGCGCGACTGACTCACTCTCTCACCCACCCGGTTACCGACTACTGGCCGACCGACTTCACTACTATGATCCGGCAGCGTACACCGGCCTCGTGAAGTCATGGTCGTGGTCCGTGGCCCGTGCCGGCTAAGACATGACTGCTCGCGGTACGAGGCAGGCGACGACTCGATTTCAACGCCTCCGAGTGCAAGAACGATCCCACAAACACGTACAATCAGCCATTCGACGCACGCAATCACACCTATCATTGCGCAGCGCACGTACACCTGCCAGGTATTATATCGGCTGTGTATATCGGTATATCGGCTGTTGCTAGTGCTGCTATATATATATATATATATATATATATATATAAATACATGTAGATGTATATGCATATCTATATACCCACTGTATATATAATATATACATGAAGATGTATATGCATAACTATATGTACCCACCTAAAGAAAGGGGTGATCAGCCAATAATGCGTCTAGTCGTTGATGATGAAGATTTATTCTATCGTTATACAGCTACAGCAGCTGATGACATGGTGCTCGTCGATCAGAGTACGTGCGCATGCATGGCTGGGGACCTCTTCAATCTGCTCATCTCACCTCAACTTCATGAACAATAATCGATCAGGATTGTACGCGTTCTCAGTTGTATGCGTGTGTGTCTGAGTCTGAGTCTGTGAGTCCGAAGCTATCTCTATTCTTCGTCTCGAGGCGCGTGCGTTTAGTAAAACTCCGTACCCCCAACATACGCTGGCATGTGCGTCTTCTTGGCGTGTCTGTCTCGTTTTGTCGGAATGCCTCTTTCGCCTGGTCCACTCCATATGTGTCCTTTGCCAGGTCGTTATCGCTATCGTTTTAATCGCTACCTCTTTGTGTGATTTGCGTCTGCGTTCTCTCTCTCTCATAAAGCCCGCGTAAATGTTGCCCGTTTCATTCGTGCCTCTCGTACCATGCGGAGTCTGTCTGTGGGCGCCGCCGGGGTGTCGCTTACACTCTCCCTGAGATCACTACTGTTGAGATGTCATCATACCATCGGCTGAATTTACACAATACGCCGTACTCGTTTGAAAACAGTCCTGTTCGTGTGCCATGTGTCCATTCTGCACTCACCGTCGTTCTTATCATGGCCGTTGTTTCTGCTACTGGTGTTGACCGATATCTTCAGTTAAGTATCTTCCAGTCTTGTGTCGTGATATATTTATCGTATATTAGCAGTAAGAGAACTCGTATAGTTCCAATAGTTTTACTATCGTTGTTGTTGTTGTTGTTATGAGTATTAGAAATCTCGTCATCATCATTATCATCGTCATTTTCATTACTGCGTTAGAGGTTATGTTGCAGTTACTTTCGCGTTAAATGTTGTTGTTGTTGTTGTTGATGTTGTTGTTGTTCGAGACGGGTTCCCGTGCCAATGTTCCTCGGAGCTCGACGTCGTAACGCCAACACAAGGATTGTCATGTCAATGCCTCCTCTCTAACTTAGCAGCGCACTAGAGATTAGTGGTAATAAAAATTTCCATAACAATAACTAGCTATCATAAATGTCACATTACTGCAGCAAGGTACTATGGACTCGGACAGCTCCGAGGGCGCCTGTCGCTTTTCCCACTTCGTTCGTTTCACTAATATCAACCACAAAATGACTCGATATTCATTGTATCACAGTACGTTTGCACCAAACGAAATGCTAAAGCAAAACGGAACAACAGAGCTGAGCGCACAACGAGGCCCAACAACTGGCCGAGTATCGGCAAAAAGAAACCCAAATGAAACTGCGTCACCCTATCAGCCGGCTTCAGCTCTCGTTTGGGATTGTTTCGCTCCGGGTGGCGTGAGCCGGGAAGCTCAGCCATGCCTCCATTCCACCGACGTTTCTCCTCTAGAGCGCCGATCAGTGACGGGGGGACCAAACGGATGACGACGATAGCTCAGTCTTACAGCATCGTGATCTCCTTGTCGATCAACAAACAAAGCTAAACGCCACTGGAACGGCGAGAGTCGTAGCTTATTAGCTAGCGCGAGAAAATCGAGAACATAACAGACCAGAGGAACGATTGAAGCTACGACGTACATCACGTAGTCTCATTATTCGACTGGAGACAAATGAATACTTGTGTAGTGTATGCCTAACTTCGCCACGTTCTTTCGTTAACGTGACGAAGTCGTCGGACGCAACCGAAAAAGCACAAAAACTCAAGTCGAAGCTCTGTCCTTCTCTCTCTCTCTCTCTCTCGCTCGCTACCATGCGCAGAGAAAAGAGAGAGAGAGAGAGCGCGCGCACAAGGCGCAAACCGAAACAACGCAGAAGAGATTGAGAAAACGACCAGACAACAAAACAGAAAACAAAACTCAAACAAATCAACTCCACTGCCTTCACGGCCGCATTCGAGTGCAGCGAGTCCAGCGAGGCGCCCCGGTGTCCGGGACGCGTCAGTTCGGGCGTCCGACGCCCAAGCGTTGCGATGCGCAAGGACGTTCCAAAGCCACTGGTAGACGCTATGAGAGTCCATTTCTCGGTCGTGTGTGAGTGTGTTTGTCATTATGTGCGCGACAATAGCGAATTAATACCGACTCAATTAAACATTATTGCACTAGCCGACATGATCATACGTATACGTATGTATGTATGTATATAGCGGGGGTAGAAGTGATGGCGGCCTAGAGAACGCTCAACGTTCGCTCGACTACGGCCTTCGTCTGACTACCTCGGCGGTCAATCATTCCATTCATCTTCAATGCACCACGCGTCATGGCTTCGTCGTGTTGTTGCTTCCTCTCAACAGTTCTGACGTTCTGTGCTTTGCTGTTTGCTTGCTTGCTTGCTTGCTTGACGTTCTCGCACTTTTTCGATTGTTCTTCCCTTAGACCTCCCGTGATGACCGTCCGGTGCCGCCTCTGCGATGCACATCTCATACGTGAGCGGCGCCTAGCGTGTTCGGGTCACCCGCTTTGCTCGGTGGGTGGATCAGTCTTCGAGCCTTCCACGAGCCGACTTGTATGAAATGTGCAAGCAATAAAATCCATTATCGTAACGTTTCGTGTAGTGTAGTTAGCAAGATGCAGTGGCTGAACCGTAACTCAACCCCCGTTAACAGTTATCGTTGTTCTGGTCTCTTCTTCTGCCCTTCTGGCTCGGTTGTCTCTCGTCTGTTATGTTGGATCTTTGCGAACACACGATGATGCTGCCCTGACGACTGAAGGTCGACGTCGCTTCGTGCAGAAGACAGACAGCTTCAGCAGTTTCGTGAGACCCTTGCCAACTGGTTGTTTCTGTTGTCATTGGTCGCATGGATTTTACTATGGCCATATGGGCTCGTAAGCTACTCGTATGCGGTAGGTGTTAACGTCACTACCGTGACGCTATAGTGACGTAGTTGTTTTTGTTGTGTTGCTGCCGGCATAATTCTCCTTCATATAGGTGTTGTTGTTATCGTTGTTTTCGTTGCGTTGTCGTTAATGTTGTTGATGCTTCTGCTGCTGCTGCTGTTGCCAACGTCGACCTTCGCCTTTGCCTCCACTGTTCTATCGTTGTTGTTGTTGTTATTGATTCCGACGCAACTATTGGGCAGGCGGACGGGGGTTGGTTGGAGGTTCTCGGCGGAGAATGGTGTCTTCTTCATTCGAATCCGAGTCATTTCAAGGAAGTTGTAATCTCAAGTTGGGACATTGGTTGTCTGCGCGAGCGAGGCGTTCATCGCCGCACCCTCTGGCCGTCGGCCGTACCGCTCCGCCTCAACCACCAGCCTAGCCTCGATGATGATGACGATGAGAACGACGACAACGACGACGACGATGATTGATTTGTGTTCGTTTGTTGTCGGCCGTGTTGTTTTCTGTGTTGCCGTTATTCGTTCTTTTCCGTCGTCGCCGTCGTCCATGATGTTGTTGCCACCTCTTGGTGGTTCGATTTGCCTGTTCTGTTTGGTTTGTCATTTGTCACTGCTATGCGTGGTGGTGGTCGTCGTCGTCACCATCATCATCATTATTATCATTGGTACTATCTGTATCATCGGTATGATGATGATCATCATCATCACCACCACCATCATCATCATCATTGGTGGCCTGTTGGCGGCGCAGTTTGTCCGACGTCCTCGTCAATCCTGGTCTCCTAGTGCCTACCGCAGGCCCTGTCTCCGGAGTCGCCACGGTTTCCCAGTTCCCCGACTGTGTGTTGGGCCGGCGAGGGCGTCTGTCGTCAGCGCCCTGTCGTCGACCTCGATGATCTACCTTCTCGTCGACCTCAATCTACCCTCTTGTCGACCTCAATCTACCTTCTCGTCGACCT
Source organism: Dermanyssus gallinae (assembly GCA_003439945.1). NCBI lineage: Eukaryota > Metazoa > Arthropoda > Arachnida > Mesostigmata > Dermanyssidae > Dermanyssus > Dermanyssus gallinae. Next base: position 126,058 of record QVRM01003767.1, on the reverse strand, counting down.
CAATCTACCTTCTCATCGACCTCAATCTACCTTCTCGTCGACCTCGATGATCTACCTTCTCGTCGACCTCGATGATCTACCTCCTCGTCGACCTCAATGATCTACCTCCTCGTCGACCTCGATGATCTACTTTCTCGTCGACCTCAATCTACCCTCTCGTCAACCTCCATCTACCTCCTCCTCCTCCTCCTCGTCGACTACCATAACCATGACCCCACTACCCCCTCTACCCTCTAGACGACATTCCTTCGTTCTGTTCCTCCCTCCATAACCACCGACCGACCGGGAGACTCCGGAGTTGGGGCCGGCGCGATTTGGCCGACTGGCTGATTGTCTGTACTGGCGCACCGGCGCCCGCTCGGAACGAGCACCACCAGCAGCTCCGTTCACTCCCGACTGCTCTCAGAGACTTTTCAGCACCTTCGCTCTGTCGCTCGCTCGCTGGCTCGCTCTTTCTATATATATATATATATATATATATCTGTCTATCTGTATATATCTCTCTCTCCCTCCTTCTCCTCTCGAACGGGCGAATCGATACAGCCCGCCGGTACAGCCGACACGCGAGTCGACCGACGCCTTAGAAGCCGGGTAAGAAGCTAAGCCCGAATGAGCCCAGGATGACGATGAGAATGGTGAGACAGATGAGGATCATGATCTTCTTCTGCAAGGCGGAGCAAAACAGACAGACAGACAAACGAACAAACAAACAGCGCATTCGAAACACCATGGAATATGCACATAGGCATACAGCACAACAACAACAACAACAACAACAAGAAAGCGTGGGTCATCGTTAGTGTTTATTCATTATTTATATATAACTCGTTAAACTAAGCATTTCTCGCAATCGACTCGGGGAGGAGGCGAAATTGTCTTGTTTAGAAGTGACAGTGAAATTACTATTTGTTGTTATGCTAATGCTTTCTTAAATCACAAAACCTGTAAAAAATATGCATACTCGTAGATATATATTATCACAGGTTGTGTGACGTAATGTAACATCAGTATAACAAACAATAGTAACTTTACTGTCACTAATTATATCTAAATTTATATCTAAATATATATATATATATATATATATATATATATATATATACAAACAGAAGCTTACATAATACATGAAGCAAATTTCCTCCGATTAGAAAAATCGCACAGTAGTTGGTAACGAAAATACTTTCAACGCTTTATTCACTCGCTGAGATGATGAGAGTTAACTAGGACTAGATCGATCGACCAATGGTCGCTGGCTGGCTGGCTGGCTGACAGGCAGACTCGCCCCCGCCTCGCGGTTAGAGGCGAGCGATGACGCTACGTGATGAAGATGATGGCGACGATGGTGATGATGATGATGATGGTAATGATGAGGGTGTTGTTGTTGTTGTTGACAACGATACCGATGATGATGATGATGATAATGATTCGTGGTGGGCCGCCTGTCTCAAATGAAGGCTTTCCGCCACCACAGGGCGCCGCTCTCTTCAACCCCCGCTCACCCCCGCGGTGAGCCCCACTGCTGTGTGAGCAAGAGCTAGGGCCGCGCGCGGTCACAGAGTTGACGATAAAATAATCGCCAATACAACGAGTAGGCAAAGTCCGCCAACGACCAAAAAAATCAACTTCTGTAAAACACGAACGCAAACAAACAAACAGAAAACACAGACGACAACACAAACATATCATCGGTAGAGGAGGGGAGGCAACAAAAGCGTAACCGCAACGAAAACGAAACGACGCCCATATATAGGGCGCCGGAAATCAGGATTGCACACAATGAGAAGCAACAAGACAACAAGCAAAGCAAACGACTAACAACAGGCAGGATCGGGTGGCATGCATAGTCGCAGCGACAGCTAGAAGAATAGGCGGCTGCCACATCGACTTTTTCATAATCGCCGCAGCGCTATTTTAATTATTATTAGTGCTTAAAATAAGGCTGATGGCACATCTCTACAGGGTTCACATAAGACTCAAAATCTCAAATTAAAACGTTGCTCTAGTACGAGTAGGGAGGACTAGGACACCTCCTCCGAAACGTACTCTGTGTGGATATACATCGATATTGTACGGGCAACGTACGTATACATAATGAATCACATTGTACTGTATCTGTAGACAACTATGGCAATACCTAAACGATGTCTATCAGCTAAGAGTCAGAGAAACACTGCAGATGTTGTGTTGATATTTCATTGCATAAAAACTGAATGTTTTATCTCTACAATGGTTACCGTATATATATATATATATATATATATATATATATATATATATATAAATGACAGAACAAAATGAAACAACGACATGAGAGAAAATAGCTAGATGGTGGCGTTAGCTGGCCGACAGCCCGACAAATCGTGGCACGTACCCTTCGCGCCTTGCTCTGGTAGACGAGAGCCTTCTTGGTGTCCTGTTTGGCTGTTTCGATGTAGTCCCGTGCGTGTTCTACGTGGTACTCGATGCGGTCGATCATCTCGCCCTGGCTCTCGACCAGCATCGCCATGTCCATGAACATGTCGTGCAGCTCGCGGATCGAATTCTCGAGCTTCATGATGTCGGCGTGACGCGCCTCGATATCGGCCAGCGTCTGCTTAGCCTGCTGTGTCTCCATGATAATGCCTTGTGTGAATATGGCCGGGTTGCCCGTCTCTAACATCTCTTCCAGCTCCTCGTTTGTCGTTACTCGACCTGACAGTACGAAGCAACGGCGGGGCAACGGACAGTCATGGAAGAGGCAAGCCATCAGTTTCGGACGAAACAAACGCACAGTGAGCTTAGTATATATATATATATAAATGTTTATATATATATATATATATATATATATATATATATATATATAAATATAAATATGTATATATATATATATATATATAAATATAAATATAAATATATATATATATATATATATATATATATATATATACATTTTTATATATATATATTGATTGTTTAGCCATATTCTTTGTTGCGTGCCTATGCCATAATATTCATTCGCTCTTTCTTCTTCTTCATTACTTTGTTATTTTCTTCATTTTCTCTTATTTCTATATATATATATAAATATAGTGTGTGTGTGTGCCAAAGTGCGGAGCATATAAACTCCAGGCACGAGCCAAGATGGCGGCCATTGCTGCAGCACTGCTGCACTAGTACGCACCTGTAATCTCCAGCTGTCGCTGGATTCGCGCTTTGCAACGTTCTCGATAGTCGGTCTGCGTCTTGTTGTAGTCCGTCATAACCTCGACGAACTTTTGCGACAGCATCGAATGCTGCGTCTTTCGGATGCGGAAATCGGCACTCATCATTTGCGTCTGTTCGAGCTGCTCGATGCTCTGCTCCATGTGCTTGAGCTTCTGCCGCACCCGATTTGCGGTCTTCTTAATGTCGGCCATCATATCGTCGAGCTCCTGCTTCACCTGTACACGAGCCAGCCACAATCAACAACAATAGCAGCAGCAGCAACAACAACAACAACAACAACAGCAAAAACAACAACAGCAGTATTAGCAACAACAACAATAGCAGCCGCAGCAACAACAACAGCAGCATCAACAACAGAACGTCAAGACAGATGAATGTTAGCAATGTGCGCTTCTCAACTTAGTAGTACATCGGCATAGGCGAGAGAGGTCAGCTGTCTAATACAAACATTTTCAAGTGTCAAGCAAATATAGCAAACAACTATCACTGTAACGATGGCCCATCGTAGCCAGATGTCCGAGGCTTCGCATAGGCAGACAATCATATATATTTATTTAAATTCTTCTTTTGAAATTTACACTTTTGTTAAACAACCTTCACAATTATTGTATCAATTTCATCATATCGTCGAGCACCTGCTTCACCTGTACATTGTATCAATTTCAGACTGGTTTTGCAGCATTTGAACGAATCAAACTAACGTAATTAGAGGTACCAATATAACGCGGATCATGTCTGCATTCTTCGTTGGCTAGTTTATTTTCTTTCTTGATATAACATATATCGGCATTGACACAATAATTGAACAGCTATACCTCCAAGCTTGAGCAGTGTAACGTAACTTTTCTATTATATGTATTTTGAGTTTACTCTCATTGTAAAAAAAAATGTTCCAAAAAGGAATGACAAAAACAAAAAATATGTGTTAACGCAGTTGACGGCACGCAAATACATTGACTGGCAGTCGAAACAGTGTATATATATATATATATATATATATGGCTGGTATGAAAATCGTGCGGATTCTCTCAAAGAATTCTCAGATAATAAAGAGACGAGAAGAAAGGTCAGCGCTATAAGATGGGGGGACAGTAGAATATCCTGTGAGGCCCTATCCAGTAACTTGCAGCGGATTGCCACATTAGTCTTATTAGTATGCGAGAGAGCGTTGTTATTTATGGTGGAATCCGAGGCATCTTCAACTGCAGCTGCAGCTCGAGTCGCTTTTCGAGAGCGACGGCGAAACGCTTGCTTCACGCCAAACCAGCCGACCTGCTAGCGCTACTTCGCTTCACTGCGAATAATTTCCCTATTCCACAGAAGCTTGTCAAGCGCCACGCGTCCCCCAAATTCCACCAGACATACATACATACAGACGCGCAGTGTCCTCCTCAGTCGAAAGCCTAGATGCTGCGTATCGTAGCTGCGCTGGGCGCGGTGGCTTGCTTTGACCATGGCCTTGCGCAAGTTACGAAAAATGATTTCCTCTGTATCCAACCCGTCTCTGTCTCTGGTCGACCTGTCACACGGAAATCTCCGCTACGAAAGCGATCTTGCAAGCTAACCCGTGGAATTGCGGTACGATTCCACACAATCCCGGGCCCGGCAGACAACCCGCACGTCTGTACCGCAGAGTTTGTTTCATGGTAGTGAAATAGCAAAGTTTTTCTCGCAAATGGGCCATCAACGTGCGTGCAACTCTGTTCTTTCACTACTAGAAAAGCACGACACTGTCGAATACATATGCATGCCCGGTAGGAATAGGAACTATGCCCAGCGAGATCCAAGCCGAATAGAGTGCAGCTCACTAGCCGGGAGAGCTTTCTGACTGACCCACTATATGTATATATATATATATATATATATATAAATAGAAAACATTGTGATGATTTATTAATAATTTACAATACGTTTAACACTCGGCAGTGCTCGCCTTATATATATATATATATATATATATATATATATATATATTGTATGGTCTGTTTGAACTTGCCTTTTCGTCCGTTTGCGGTGCCGATAGTATAGATGAGTGTTTTTTCTTGACTTCTTCGACGTTGGTCTGAATCTTGTCGATGTTTTCGCGAATATCCTCGACTTCGGCAAAGAACTCGTCCATGAAGCCCTGAGCGCGCTGCTCCTCCACGCTGACGGCCACATCGTCGTTGTCGCCCTGTGCCTGTAAACGATCCGCACATCCCCACAGACATTGTGTAATTATTATTAGATTGCGACCATCGGGGAAGTCTATGCCCGACCCTAGCGAGCGATAGAATATAAATGTAAAATTGCTATATTCACCAAAATGGAGACGATACGTACTAAGCCTATATAAGTCATCGCCTCTCTTTCTCTCCATCCATATGTATATATATATATATATATATATATTCATATGGATAGGCGCACATATTCTTACATCACAAATTTAGATATATTTTGTTACACATAAATAATGACTTTACATTATATATATATATATATAATATGATAACGTAAGTGATACTGGCGGCTCAGTGATGACCACTAATGTCGACGTAACACATACGTGAAACACAATTACAAAACACGCTGCACAATTTTATTAAATCCAGCCTGTACCTAGGAATAGGTCACATAATATGAGATATAATAATCATCCTCAGAACCTAGCTGGTAAGACAGCAATGAACCACGAATCCGATCCGCCAGAGCGTCGCGAAGTCAAAATGGCCTTCATGGAATGCTGATCTTTTTTTTAGCCCGTGTTCATTTGAAAGAAAGTACACAAACGTGCGACTATAGGTAATTGACAACACTATCCCAATAGGGCCAGAAATAAAAAAAGCAAAAGCATGCTATCGCGTAAATGTCAGCAACACTGATAATCGCAAGGTCGAGGCTAGCATTTCACCAAGATTGGAATCTTCCGCAACATTTGACTCTTATTTTGTAGGCAGGGCCTATATCTGAAATAGTTGCTGGTGCTACATGCCAATGCCTCTCAAACTCTCTTTTCGTTTTGCTACAAGAAGATTCTCCAGAACCTGCTGCACCGTTGGAGAGCCGAAAGCATTTTTTTTGGCAGAATGTATTTGCCCGCAGAACAGGCCACTTCTGGTAACCGCTTTTCAGAGAACACCCAGTTACCTTGACGCAACAGGGGTTTCGGTAGACCCCTTTGGGCTAAATGTTAAGCATGACTGGAACGCACTATATTTGGGCACATCACTCAAAACCATTTAAGAAGAGACGTCGCGTCAAGTCAGAATGGGTGGTTTTGGTTTGGCCTGTACAGTTGGTGGGAAGTTAATCGGCTCCGCGCACGATGTGCCGGATGCCAGATGCTCATCCTCGAGGTGTAGTCGACCTCGAGACTTGTGTAAGTCTATCGGATCGTGTTCCTTTAGTAGCGCCGACACTTACGCCTCTCCATACAGAAACAAATTTCCGTATGGCCACTACAAGGGCACTTGGAGGGCGAGCCGCACTTTTACAATCGCCCCGAAACTCAGTGGGTCACCATCAATTTAATGTGCGCCATGTCCTTCCGAACAACCACACTACTCATCAACTGACAAAACGCCGACGGCGATTGGCGATTGGGGCCGCCGGTCACTCGATATTTGTACAAAATCAATAGTCAGCCATTACCTTCGCCTAGCACGTTCTTAATTCTCTTGTCGGACTTTGAGCTAATCGATTCATTGGAGTTGACGAAATTCTCCCTAAAGTCCTCCATCTCGCGAGACGGGGCGTCAACTACCTATTTATTCGTGCGCTAAAAAACCTGGTAGGAAAACGAAAGAAACATCTGAGAGTATATTACTAGAGATGAGTGCACTGTTTCAGTGTGTTCCAGCCTCTAAAGAGTAAGTTAAAGGAGTTGGTTGGACGGTTTAACTCGAGCGCTTTCAAATGGAAGGCTCCAATAGATGAGGCTAAGGGCAGCTATCATGAAGCTGTACAGGTGATATCTTAAGTCCGACAGTGCTATATTTGAACTAAATAGCATTAGTAACTAGTAGGCGCCCGTGTTGTGAGATAATAGAGATAAGCCTGGAGTAATTGCGAATCTCAAAAAGAAAACAAGTTCCAGAAGTCGAAGATCTAGGAGAAACTAGGACACTGGCCCCGCAAATATTCAATGGTCACTTTGTCGAATGACCGCCCCACTGCTGACATAGAATCGCTTGCCAGAGGTAATCTCGTCTCCGGCCACTCAGAAGATGCACACGGTATTTGGCACTGCAGAGTTTGCAGAGCTCGACTAGACTCGTGGCCGTTCATACATTCTGTCTGGGCCGCTGTGCGCTGTTCTTCATTTACTTGCTCGTGTGCCTGTCAAAAGTTTGGTGTAACCTGCTCTAGAATTGTCGACAAACTTCACTAAACGACCTGACATCGTCGTCGCGCGATGATTTACTTTCTAAGTAAATAATAATAATAATAATAATAATAATAATAATAATAATCTGCTGCGTTCACTGTGTGCAGCGCCGAACACCAGTTGCAATGATACTATTAGCCGATCGACATGCTATGAACAATACTCAAAGAACTCAAGTTAATAACGGGACCGATTTACGCTAACGGCTGTAGAGAGTACAACGGTGAGTTGAGTCCAGAGACACGGCCAACGAGGCCGCCGAACGCAGAGAACACAATCGGAGCGGCGGTGGACTGAGCGAGAAGAAGGAGAGAGAGAGAAAAGATCCTGAACATCGATCGGAGAGTGCCCAGACACACAGATCCATACAAAGACATAATAGGTCTTGTGTGATGGTGGAGCGCTGTACTCTGTTTCCTATTGACCCTTGCACTGTCCCGCCGTCCGTTCACTGACCTGTCTGAGTGAATGCAGAACGCGCAACAAGCAGAACTCGAAACAATTGGTGAAGTTCCAAACAATCCTGCTATCAATAAGTAGTAACAACTGTCGTTCGAACTCAACGAATCAAACGGTCTACATCAAAGTGGCATAGTGGAGTCAAAAAAATACCACATAGCGATTTATTACACCCCACACATCTGAAAGGATTCTGGATTCTAGCGGCGATACTGCGAGGCGAGCGACGCAACGCCGACAAACTAGCCAGGAGCTATAGACATAATTTATTTTTAATTTTTATTTCATTAACATTTGATGTTCATTCCATTTGCGTTATATATTATAAATCATTTGTTTTGTAATAATAATAATCATAATATTAATGATAGAAAAATTCTGAAATTTTTATTAAAGACTTAAAAAAATTAAAGTATCGCATCTACCGCTATTAGTACTGAATGATTGTGGCTTATCTTATACTAAGCACCAATCGCAACTTGTTTAATAACTACAGCAAGAAACCAGCAGGCGAATCATGCCATATGTTCTAAAAATAACACATAAATCAGTGTATATATATATATATATATATATATATATATATATATATATATATATATATATATATACATGTTTTTGCTTGAATTAAGGCTTTGAAGATGAGCCCCTTGTGATGAGGCACTCCTGCTACAACAAGTTAGAAAATGTTAAAAGACTCCTGGCAACATATCCTGAACGTTGGAGGACCAGACGTGCACTGATCCACAAAACCCCATTATCCACCGGAGGATCGCGGCCATGGTGTGAACGATTCATATCGTATCGATCACATCACGTCACTTCGTTTCCCTCTCTCTCTCTCTCTAGCTCCAAACCTTCGCCCGCGCCTAACGAAATTGTCGAAATAGCTGCTCGACACCCATACACGTGCTTGCGACACCGATTGATCGATCTATTTGTTGAATAGATAATTGAAGAAGCTGGCGACCGAGCACAATTTTTTGGCAACCTCGCCGCCTGCCTATGTTCGTTCGATCGTACTGCCAAAACAAAGTCATCTTTGCTAATCACTTGAATCGCAAGACGGCGAGGGTGCGAATGCTTATATAGCTTCACTTATTAGAAATCCGTTTTTCTAACCGCACCGTTCGTCCAGAAGGGACAGGCATATGCACACCTACAATCACGCATTGAGGCACAATTTCCCTCGACTTCACTCTCCCGCAAAGTAAACCTTGGCAGCCGATTCCACGTGCGCTTCAATGTGGCACTCTGTGTAATAGCAGCATTTTTGCCGGCGGGCAAACTTTGCAGGAACATAGAAAATAGGTAAATATGAATAGATACTGAACCCGTACAGTCCCTGCCCAAAAAGGAATGTAACTTCACTCATCGAAAAGACGTTGCTGGCCACAGTCATGCACATCAGGTGATTGAGAGAAATAAGTAGACAAAGTTAGCTAAAAACTACTTTTCGTGCTGACCCCCAGCCAAGATGTAACGGTCACGGGACGGCTTTTCGCATTGCTTCATATACGGGCCCTATACATTTAAATGTGCAACGGTGGGGCACATTCGAGTCGCGAGGCACAGGCGAATGCACCCACCACGCCACCGGGCTCGACGAGACAAAGTTAGCTAAATTCGCTTATGTCATGCGACCGATACGTTTAGATTGCATACAAGGCTAGCCAGTGACACAGATAAGCTCCAAGCTCGTTCTAAACGTAATACAAAGAGTAGTAGAGGGGAGGGCAACAGAGAGAAAAAGAGATGAAAACAGCGGTTTGTGTCAATGGTGCTCTGCGCAATCTAGGTGATCTAACAGGGAACACTCACATGATGGTGAAACCAATCGAGCAAAAAGGTCACTGGCAAAAAGGTCTGTCGCACACAGCACCTAGGCCCACCAAGAAAACTACTTACTACACGTCGACGAACGGTACACAGACAGACAGTAACAACCGTATCGTATATTCAACCGCAAAAAACATCCTATATGCGTGTATAGACTAGTTTGGCGCACTGAAACACTTGGGTTTAGTCCACATTAACACCGAACACCAAGTAAACATAGCTTGAACATCCCCCAAAAAAAAACCATCGAAATTATTTTCGCTCGTTAAGAAGGGTTTCTTTCTCTCCCGTTTTCCATCCAGTTGGTTGGTTCGCAAAACGTTCCCATAGATTTCCATACACGTTAAAGGGCTTAAGTTTCGAATGATTGATTAACAGACAGCAGATGGTTTGATAACAACGGTAGCAATATTGATGTCTACGACGGATCTGATGGTGAAGACGATAATGACTCTGGCTATAAGGAAAACCTATTAGGCTATATCAAAGCCTACACAGATTCATTATTGAGAGGAGAGAGGCTGAGTTACTTAGCGATTAAGCACAGCCAGCACCAGAGGCGGCGTGGGATCGGTACGAATACTTCACTGGCAAAAGGACTCGCCCCGTTCATTTGACTCTCTCTATTTAGCAAAACAACAATGAGATTCCATACTCGCACATTTGACAAACTACAATGAGATTCCATCGACCGCTTCGGTTACTAGTTATTACTGCAACCGCTGCACGTCGTATTAGCGTATGTGTTAGCTTACCAACCCCCCCCCCCCCCCGGTCTAATTGCGTCGCCTGGTCTTGCTCGCCGCACCAACTCCTCCAAGACCGTGGTCCCCTCTCAAGGTGGATACAGCCCAGTGCCCCACTCTCCATCTCCCACGGTGTTTCCCTTCTCCTATACGATGAAGATGAATACGGAGATCACGCATGACCGAGTCGCCAGCCTTCGAGACAAGCTTGTTATTGAAATATAGTATTGCTCTTACTAACTAACAACACAGCAACAGCATGGGCCAAGACCACGTTCCGCCAATGCTGTTATATAGTCTGATCAGCAATCATAACAACAGTACTAACAATAGGTACTACTTCTACGACTATAATGTGTGACATCAGTTTCGCCATTCTATCATCGTGGACCTCAACCTCATTGGGAGTTGTACGGGTAAGTGTGCATGCATACATTTCGGATGAATATTGTACTACCCATTGTAAGCGGACAATATACACAATTTAATTAGCGCGTTAATTACATTGTCTGCGGCTGCTGCGGTAAGGTATGCTATCGGTTGCTTGGCGATTTGCGAATACATGATAGATATAGTTTGGCTATCCGTTTTTGTGTACGCAGCTCAAACACGGTTTTAGCAAAAGTCGGGTCGTTTGCTCAACAACACACACACACAATAAGATTTGTAGGAAAATAATTCCTAAACATAAACCGCAATCTCATCCAATAACTACTTGGCCATTTATTTAAACGCATCAGTACCAACAGCAAAAAAGCCATATATCACGAGGCAAGCCCACAAACGAGAAATTAAAGTCAAATCCCATCCCTAAACACCTTTTGGGCTGACTCTCTCTCAGCCAACACTCTTGACGTTCACGGAATTGCTTTCGCATTGCTTCGTAAGGCGGACTCCATAAATGCAACTGCACAACGGCGAGAATCGAACCCGTGTACCTATGTGTCTTGTCTGGTCGCAACACGCTCTAGCATTAATTTTCGCTACGTTTTTATTTAATGAAATCCCCTGATCTCCAAGGCGCATGCGAATGCTACACACCGCCACCGGGCTCGACGTGGAAGCGTACCAGAGCGTGGCGTACTATCCGTTCAGAGTAAAACACCCCCCTCCAGGTTGAGTACAGTATAGTAGAGTGCAACTAACTTGCCTTCAGCTCGAGCGTTCTCATCCGCCAGCTGTCGCGCAAGCATCGTGAGGTGGTCGTGAGATAGCATCGGGGGCGAGACGGGAAATCCACGCATGCTTTGCATCCTTCGCCTGTAGATTTTGGCCTTTGTTGCGTTGATCTGACTCGTGGCTCTCCCACCGCACCGCGAGAGAGTTGAGAGCACATAAAAGCTACGACAATTGTTTACGTCCCGTGCAACAATCGCGCAGTCCCCGTGCTAAGCCCATTACCCAGTATGCAGTGCGTTGTGATTGGCGTGCATGTCACGCGCACAATAGATTTAGCCTCGATAGGCTTGAGGTTCGATACGTGCGCGGGCAGGCGGGCGGGCTGTTACCTCTGCTACGGTAGGTTGACACGCTCGGCCGTGACTAAAAACATCATAACCCGTCTTCAAGCGTAGCAGCGTAGAAGAACGTTTGCCAGAAAAGACAATGTCTCTGCGTATTGGATGTCATCTTTTTCCTCTCTTCGTTCATTACAAACGCGAAAACATAATGAACTACGCGCGTGAAAGAAACACACACACAGACTTTCGACTCTGCGCGACCAAGCGCAGAAATGACAGATGCAGCAGCAGAGGCGACGCCGAAAGCGTTCGCTCAGGCTCGGCCTACCGAGGGCCGGTACAACAAAGCCACTTCTACGGGACCATTCGAGACAATGACAAACGTGAAAAGGCCGAGAGGTGAATGAAGAATGATCCATCCCTACGCACAATCTGCTCGTGTCGAACTCATGACTTGCGTACAAATATATTCTAATAGGAAACATTGTCTAAGAGAGGCAACAAATGGGCTAGTATGTAAGGCTGCCATCTACCGCCACTGCTATCTGTCGTTGCTGATCTTACTTTCTTTTCTTTTTAGGCAATCTTCGATTAATAATTGATCACAAACAGCCATACCACTGAAAGTCAGCGGCTATGGTGCAGCCACAAGGAATTCTGTTGAGGAAACCCTAGAAACCCCCAGCTCAACATCTCAACGTTTATGCTGCCGCTCTAAGCGCCCTCCTCCACCTCCCCCCTCCCCCCATATAAAGTGTGGTAGCAAGGGTATTTATGTATACGCTACATGTGAAGCAAATAAAGATGCTTTCTTCCTTATATCCATCCGTGAAGGACATGAAAGAAGACAGGACACATATGCATACCGTACATGGATGATGCATGATCGGCTCAACCATCGTTAGACATTGTACCTTACTGCCATTTCTGCCGAGCACAGCTAAAGGTTAAGCTAATAGAAACGAAAGTGGTAAGACAGTAAGTAATCATCGCATATTGTCATTACTAAGTAAAGGCAATCGTCGTCTCGTTAACATAGTACGGGTTTGATCTCTAATCTCATTCAAGCTTACTTTTCCCTCTCTTTCCCCCCCTCTCTCTCTCTCTCTCTCTCTCTTTGCTCTCGTCTGTGCTTAAGAGGAGCATGCGACTTCATTAAAATAACACCTAGCTGAGGTCAAGCAGCCCTGAAGACGGCCTAAAGCGCCTGACAGACGCTTCTTCCTCGTCTATCAAACAACAACCCCGCCCCCCCGAATGAATCCCTAATCATAGCAAAGTAAATAAATAATAGTCATCACCATTTTACATCGGCCTCTGCTCCTGCCACCACCATTGATTAGTGTGGTTAACCCTCCCCCCCCCCCTCGCCCTTAGTTAAGATGTGCCCTCCACCGTCACCGTCAATGGTGTGCGGCATATCGCATAGTTAAGCTCTGGCGTCAAACCACCTTAGCTCAAATGTGACTGCTGGTGAAGACCCTATGGTTTCAATCACCACCGTCGTCGTTGTGATGGGCGTCGTCGTCATGGATTTTCTTTCTTTCTCGTCTTCACGTTTCTCGTCTCAAACAAAGTCCGTAATCTCCTCTTAATCGGTCGGCGGTTATAACCGCCACCATATGGGTTATCGTACCCATAAAAATGACAACAACCATGATGACAGTGATGATGATGATATCAGACAATGACACACGTGCTGTTGTACGTGATTGGCCATTTAATAGCCACCCGCCGATGGCCACATCTGCCCCCTGCTGATTGGGGCACGTGCGCGTCCCGTGACGCCCTCACGTCGACGTCAAGTTCTCCTGTTGCTGCTGCTGCTACTGCTACTGTTGGACAAACACATTGGTGCATTGACTTCACATTGAACTCATTGAGTAATTCATTAATTGCTTAATTCACCCATTCACCGATGATAACAACGACGTCGCCGCCACCGCCGGCGAACGAATCAAGAAAACTGCACACTTTTCGCCAAAATGTGAGTAGCCGTAAGAAAACCTGCCTAGCAATTGCAAGCGCTGAGATCGGAAGTTTTTGGTTTATTTATTATCAATATGTACAGGTACTACCGTTACGAGTATAATAATAATAATAATAATAATAATAATAATAATAATAATAATAAAAGCGACATGGAGACACTAGGACCAGGTCACAAGCGACCGAAGAGAGGGTCAATTCTTGAGGCAAGCGTTGCCCTTGGCCGTTTGCAGAAAGAACGCGGCATCTATTTTAGGCGCCATGGAGTGAACTAATTATTTTAAAAACTTTGCAATAATACGTTCAGGCCTCACAACTGTAACAACGTTTAGCATGTAATAATAATAATAATAATAATAATAATAATAATCAAAGGTATCCCATGAAATAACGGGGATACACATTCACACCTGACAATTGTATTGCTCTAATACAATAATAATGAGTGCCGAAACATGGTGCTCTATGGGTCGAGTAAAGCATAACGTTAAATAATAATAATAATAATAATAATAATAATAATCATCATCATCATTATCATCATCTTCATAATTATAATCGCGTCCAGTAGCTTCATGATCCGACTGAGAGACAACTCATCCCCCTCGCCTTTTTATTATTTTCGCCTCCACCCTAATCTCCAGACAGAGACAGCCACCTCTCCAGACGGCCTCCAGACGGGCTAAATGAATCATCTATCCGCTGTCAATGGTCTCATGGCGTACGTAAAGAGATACGCGTGCATACTGCTGTGTGTACCGCCATACACGCATGATGATGATGACCGGCTCTTCGACGGAATAAGCGTGGCGAAATAACGTCATATTTGGATAGGACACTCGATCGATTCTCAGAGCGTACAAATGTTAATTTACTGGACGCCGTCTGTTCCGTGTGCCGTCCCCACGCCGACGGAACGCCGGCAGAAACGATAGAGAGAACACGGTCATCTAATGCTCCTACGATACCGCATCTCGTGTGATTGTTTCTACTACGCTGCTACTACTACTATGGTTACTATTAGTACCAACACCACTGCCACCGAATTGACTGATCACTAAGCTGCCAACGGAAATGGTTCTTATCAACGTGATCCATGATGATGATGATGATGACGATGATGATGGTGGTGGTGGTGATGATGATGACGATGATGATAATGATCGGATGTGTCTCCGTGTCGTCCGGGTGAGGGCGCGCGAGGTTGAACACAACCTCAGTGAGGTGACCCCACGGCTGATGCCGTACCAGAGATTAGAGCGGATTATGACGGTGGGGGGATGATGTTTCGTCCTTTCCTTTGTCCTCTCTTTGTTCGTCGCGTCATCAGACTTTCTGAACGGCAAAAAAATACAAAGACGACCGGCCGTCTGCGAAGGTCAAAACCCTATCTCTATATCTCTACATATCTATACAGGGTAACAGGGTGTGGATAAAGCTTATATATATATATATATATATATATATATATATATATATATATATATATATATATATATATATATATATATATATATATATTTATATATATATATATATATATATACTACAAGGAGAACGTAGTGCGTATCAAGCACGTTGTTCATCTTCGTTCATTATTCAGCTAGCAAGGCAAACAAACAAAACTTATCGTTAGAAAGGCTGTTTTTTCTTATATACATATATATATATATATATATATATATATGTATATATATATATATACAAGGTGATCCTACCACGGAATAAAGCAATAACCGGACAAAAACAACGTGCAATATTCAATATAGTTCCCCTCCTCTCCCTACCCCCTACGCCGCGATTCTCAATACCCGTTAAACAGCAAGCAAAATATTCAGCATTATTAGATGCTAGACTCATCTACGGCGAATGTCACACCTTATTGTGTCGCTCTGATAGATTGTTTGAGGTCTGCAAACCATAGACCATAATATCCGTACCATAGACGTACGGGGCCAGATCTGGATATTATGAGGGGAACGCGCTAGACTATTTGGAGCCTTAAATCACCTCACCGGGCACAATCCACTCCCTGATGGCATCTTTTCGTTCTGAATTGAAGTGATGGATTCAGGTTTTGTCAACGGTGACGAATCGGCCCAAACAGTTCTGTGGGTTTCGTTTTAAAAGTTCCAAGTTGCTCTCCGAGATGATGATAATTGTTCATACATAAAAAAATCTTTTGTATTGTCAAACAATGCGTCAAATGTTCATTTATCCAATTAAATTTGACGCAATATTATAATTATACATATAGGCTACAACAAAATACAAAAACGCATTATAAACACTTCTCAGATGCCTGACCCTGCAAACATTTACGTTGCATCCAGTATATTCAGGATGGTCTCGCCTGGTCTATACATATATATATATATATATATATATATTCGAAAGCCAACAAATGCTTTTTCCTGTCCTGTGGCCATGGCAAGCACTCAATATCTCTCTCTATACGAAAAACAAATATTAGAGTCATAGGCGATGGATGCGTAGCTGAGCATGGCTTCGGTCGGTCGTCAGTGAACTCTGATTAATGCGTTTAGACGTGCGTTGTCGTGACCTATTCGAAATCATCCCTTACACCCCCTTAGATTTGTCTGGCGGCCGAGGCCTGTGGTACAAACTGGCATCACAGTGATCAATATTACACGCTTACGAATAATATTCATATGTGTCTTATCTCGATGTCACAATATATGTCTTCAGTAGCATACTGACACTGCTTAGTTTGCCTTGTTAAAAACACAAACACGAAAGGCAAACGTAAATTCGCTGCTGGCATAACGCATAGGCAGCACCACAGTACGATCGCCCGGCCCGAGAGGCACTGATGATCAAACCTACCCACATCCTCGATCTTTTTCAACTTGCAATACACACGTCTAACAATAGAAATAGTTCTGCATCAACGAAGTAGTATGTAGCGCACGCTAAAAAATCAGTAGGGCCTATGCGGTATATATATAAACAAATATAATGGAACACAGTATACAACACCGCATCGCCACTATCGCCGTGGACGTAGTCTACAACGGGGCTGAGAAAAAGCAATTCAAATCATGGATTAGGCCCATCATAGCATATATATATATATATATATATATGGATGAGTAGCTCAAATCAAAATTTGAATCAACTTTTAGATAAGCGCTGCACGCTGCTTTCGGCCTTGTACATTTAAGTTTTAGGCATTGCTTGTCCAAAGCAGCCACGAATCTTTGATGCAGTTTTTAAATTTGACTATTTGCTTGTTGATTCTGTAATGGATGGTAAGATCAATAATGTAATATCAATTTAATGCAAATTTCCGCAAGTTTTTCGCCACCAAGGTGGGCAGAATTGTTAAAGCAATCAAATTTTTTAAAGTTTGAGTAGTGGACTTCATCATCCAGGTGTAAAATTTAAAAAAATGCTCAGTTTCTCTAAATTCCAACCTATATACGTTGGTGATGCTTTATTAATCATTTACAATACGTTTGCACACTCGGCAGTGCCTCTATATACAGAAAAAATATATGTGGAACTTCGCTTGAAAACCGTGCAGACTTCTAGCCTTAAGCAAAAAATGTGTCCACTTAGGTAGTACCGTGGAAACGGGCACACCATGCGCCTAGACAGCAGTGCCCACGGGCATTCGCGTTCTGTGCGGAGTACAAAACCGAGCGCGGCTCACTTCTACTGGAGTATGAAATGATTCGGTAAGCTTTTATCGTCCGAGTTACAAACGCCTATTTTGGTTACTTATCGGTTATTTCTCTTTAACACTAGTCACATTAATATTCCTAAATTTCATTAAACCTAAATTCGCATGTCACTCTATTGGTACAGCAGGAACGCTTAGACCTTAGCTTGTCCTCACCTTGTACCTCGGCAAGGGTACTGGATGCATTAATAATTTTATATTTGTAGTCGTGACGTTGACGGACAAACTTTAAATAAACCTTTTTTGACCAATGTCCCTGCGTCATGTCTACTTCATTTATTCCTAATAAAGTCCCTAAGATAACATTTATAGGCAGAAAGCATATCGTATCTCTCTTTCTGTGGTTCCCTCAATATATCTCATTTGTTCGACCGTCTCTACTACAGGCAAGCATGTCTAACGGCAATATCGATCAATGCATGTAGATATATGTGGCCTTCCCTGCGCATTAGTATGCTGTTCGTGGCGTCTATACGTCGCAACTATCGCAGCGTTCAGAACCTTTATTACTTACTCTTCGTTTCATTTTGAAAACTGGGATTAAAATAACCTAGCGGCTTTATTACCATATGATTAAATAAACTTTTCGGGGTCTCCCCCTCAGACAAGATTTAACGTCCCCGGTACTGCTTTTCGCATTGCTGTATAGACGAACTCCTATAAATACAAATGTGCAACGGTGGGGCTCGAACCCGCGCACCTATGTTTCTCCTCCGGTCGCGAGGCGCAGGTGAATGCACCCACCACGCCACCAGGCTCGACATTACCATATGATTGGCAATAGATTACTGTCGTGATTATGGATTGCTCACGTAGCACAAATGTTGCGCTGCAACGCGACGATGAATAATGGGTATTAAGAGAGCTTAATAAATAATTAATGGGTATAAAGAGATATTAAAAGAAAATAATTAATATTTGTAGTCAAAATGGATATTAATGGATAGTGAGGAATATTTATAGTTAAATCATGAATCAGAATAGATAGTATTGGATATTAAGGCATATTAATCGATAATAATGGGTATCAAAGGGTATTAAGATATATTAGTAGATAATTATTGGGTATTAAATAACATTAAGATATATTAATATATAATTTAATGAGTATTAAGGGATATTAATAAATAAATAGTGGACATTAATAGATAATAATGGGTATTAGGGTATATTAATGGGTAACAAAGAATATTTATAGTTAAATAATAGATAACTGAATTACCATATGATTGCCAATAGATAACTGTCGTATTATGGATTTCTTGCGTAGTACAAATGTTGCGCTGCAACGCAACGATAGATGTAATAGCGGTACAAGAAGTAAAAAAATAGTGCAGTCCTAAGTGGTAACTAGAAATGCGGGTACAATAATTCATCTGAAAACAAAACTCCTCACAATAAGTACCTATTTGGTCATCCCAGCCCGAACACCCCAACAACAGCGTACTAACAATAACGGCTTCTTTTACCAGTTGTTTGCCAATGAATTAATGACAGCTAGCTCAACCTGTCCATTTTTGCGGTACCTTGCAGGCATAGAGCACGTCATTTCGAGACGATAGAGCTACACTTCTTATGCATCCTGATTCCCATGGCCCAACTCATTGCCATGGGCTT
The DNA here is from genome assembly GCA_003439945.1 of Dermanyssus gallinae. NCBI lineage: Eukaryota > Metazoa > Arthropoda > Arachnida > Mesostigmata > Dermanyssidae > Dermanyssus > Dermanyssus gallinae. Next base: position 106,666 of record QVRM01003767.1, on the reverse strand, counting down.
CTCCTATTTCCTCTCCCCTACACTTCCACCCTAACTGTTCCTCCTTTTTTTTTTCTTTCCAGAGCGCGTGACGCAAGCGTTGATAACAAGAACAACGACAACGAAGCCACAGAAAAAAAACGTATATTATCTACTTACTATCTATATGCTCCGCCGAAATGATGTTCAGCGCAACAAGCTGAACTTGAAATGTTTACCCCATACACAAGGGCACAGGAATCCCCCAACCCCCAGCACAAACTACCAGCCTAACATCCAAACCCACCCTGCCAGCTTGCTGGCCCTGTGGGGTGGGCCGGCAGTTTCCCTCGAGTGTCACTGGTGGTTCTTATTCTGTCTGGTTGACTGCGTGGATTTTTATCACCATTGTCATCGCCATCACCGCCGCCATCATGGGGGGGGGGGGGGTGCTATGGGAATTATGGGGTGCGTTTTGAAGCGGCAAATGTCGTTCACTAAATGCGTTCGTATCGTTATTGTACACCGCGGAATAGGCTGTCTGGGCGACGTACAGCGACCAACGGCCGAATGAACAGAACCGTGCTCTCGAACCGTGGAGGACGCTTGCTCGGTCGCTCGGTAGGCCGGTCGGCGCCGTTGAGTCATCTATCTATCTATCGCCCGGCGCTGACCACTACTATTTCTATGATTATTTATAATAATATTAATAGTAGTAGTGGCAGCTAACCTGGCATCCACATAACAATAGGCTCGCTGACCTCCTTTCTCCTTCTCCCTCTGCTTCTTTATACTTTTCCCTTTTACTTATTCCTCTATACTCCTTCCTTCTCCTCCTCGATAAACAGCGAGACAAGCGCACGTACCTACCGACAAACGGACAGATAGACAGACGTACAAACAAGATAGTGGGGTACTCGGTCTTGAGTCGTCCGCTCGATCCGAGATCGAGCCCCCTTCTACCTTCTCTTTCCTCTTCCGGAGGAGGAGGAGGTGGTGGTGGTGGTGGTGACTGTCCTGGCGATGACGGTGATGGTGTTATCATAATCATGATGGCCGTAGGGGCGGCGTGCTAACCCTATGTGGTCGGCCCACCCTTCGGCCATCAGGGCCGTGGGGGCAAAGGGCCTGTTGAACCGCTAGCCAAACACCCCTCATTTCTTTGCCCGCGCTTCCTTCGAGCCGCCTTTTAAAATGTAAATTGTACATAGCACGTGGACTGCTGCTGCTGCAGCTGCAGGACTGGAAAGCAAGCGAGTGAGCGGGCGAAAAGGCCGGCAGATGCAGGACCAGAGGTCCTGCGCCCGTGCTCGCGATCGTATATGGTTCCAGCCGCCGCGGCACTGTCGAAGACCAGACTGCAGCCCGCCTGCCTCCATGGGTGGCTTGCATGGTTGGCCCTGCCTGTTCGTCGGCCGCTCCGATAACTTCTGCATTGGCAGCGGGGCATCCATTGCTGCTGATGGGGGTGTTCGCAAAATCAACGACTACCCCCCTTCCACTATCATAGGCACCACCACTACGACCATCTCTGTTGCGCGACGACTTCAACGGAAGGTCGTCTAGCAACGACGATCTCCATGGCGGGGGCGCCGGCCAAGGCGGACCCCACGATAACGACGACGACGAGACCGTTGTTGCAGCCGACGACCAACATCTGTACAAGCCCCACTTTCTCCTGCTGCTGCTGTTGCTGTCGCGGGGTGCAGCTGCAGCTGCACTGAACCATCGTCTCCCATAAACTGCATCATCACCATTATTTCTCCACCTATTTCCACTACGGTTACTTCTACGCCCTACACTTGATTGTGGTTTTGGGGGTTTCAAATTATACTGCTGCTGCTGCTAGTACTGCTGTTTTTTTAGTACCACTGCTATTTGCTAGTCACTTATTCCTTCCTCCCACCCTGCCTTCCTTCCTTCCTTCCTTCAATCATGCGTTCATTCCTCCTAAGCTTTTTTCTCAATTTCTTTTGTATTCAACAACTTTTCTATTCTGCTTGCGATGACATGGTGGTTGATGAAATGAATTTGAAATTTTACCAAATGCATTTTGTGTCCCCATCGACGGTGGCGTGCGAGGCAAGGCGTGCGACGCGACTAGCATGGGGAGGAGCGTCTTGTATTGCCCTGTTAAGCGTAAGAGCAGCAGCTGCAATAGGAGGAGCAAAAACCACAACAGCAAAAATAACAACAACCACAACAACAATAACACAAATATGTGCTGTTTTCTGCTGCTGTCCTCGGATTCTCACCACGAGAGAGTGGGTGGCCATCACAGTGCCAAACGGAATACTGCTTTCGGTCCGCAGCCAACAGAATGCCGCCTCTTCGCCGACCGTTCGACTACTGCTGCTGCTGTTGTTAATCAACAAACACACTACAAAAAAAAAGGACAGACGACCAAATAACACTCACCAAACTATAGACACGAGCATAGCCATACAAGAGCGGGAAAAAAAACTCCCGGCACCACCTACACATGTATGATATATATATATATATATAAATACAGATGCAAATCGATGGCGATGATGATTATAACAGTGCTAATACGTTATTTAAGACTTAAACGATCCGTAGCAAGTGTCACGCTCAAGGATTGAACTTGACATAAGGGTCCGTTAAAAACAATTCGAATGTCTGCGTCGAAGTCCGACGACGTCTTCCTTGTCGCATCTCACAACTACGCGCTCGTCAACCGAAGATCTGTCACTGAAGTTAAACAAGGCGTCTCGAATCTGGCGGACACGCATGACCTCGGTTCGATTTGACCCGGCCCATCTATTTGATCTTGTTGCTAGCTGCCGGACTGCGGACAGCTGGAAGGCTGGCCATTTGTATAGAGGACAAAGTAAGATACGACGGTACCCTGATATGGCCGGTATGTAGATTGTGAGTTCCATGCAACCAGCAGAGTAGTTCGTGGTCTTGACGGTGATGGTGGTGATGCTCATGATGATGCTGGTATTGGGTAGTGCAGTAACGGTGGTTTGTTGAAGGTCTTGGTGAGACTCGCATAAGTTAGTGAGGATCGAGGTTCTAGTTGACGATTCTGGCGATAACGACCACGGCATCACGAAGGCGTACGCATACAGCATCTTTGCACTTTGCGCCTCAGCTCTTAGCCTCGTAGCTCCAACAAGCAGACAACATGCCAGAGATGCCAGAATGGTGAGGCACGCGGCTAATTTGAATACGCGGCGTCGTCAACAGTGGTCGCAGGCAGTGAGGCCGTAGCCTCAACAACAGGCTGGCCAAGAAATCGCGCGAGCCTATCAGCCACAATCCGCGGGCGGAGACGACTCGGTTACGATACGCGTTACTGTCGTCGTAAACGAAAGGATTTCATCCTTCTCGCTGTGCGAGCCTCCGGGGGAAGGAGTTGTCGGCCTCCGAGAGTTGTCGGGCTCCGGGGATTGTCAACCTCCGGGGGTTGTCAGCCCCCCCCCCCCCCCCCCGAGTAGTCCCCTCGAGTTGGGGTAATGAACATCGACATCGACTAGCCGCCGTCATCACTAGTCAATGTTCATTACTTCCGCCTGAACGCCTCACACGCCAAACACTCATGACCACCAACCATACTGACCATACCGACCAACCACCCAATCAACCAACCAACGAGCCAGTAACGGACTCGCGAGGTCGTGGGTCACGACAGCTGTATCCAGAGGCCAGCTGTACCCAGACAGACACTGACTCGCTCACTAACGCCGACGCACTCGCGTGTCGCGTGCACGTCGCGAAAATGCGGATAGCCGCGTCTCGTGTGCATGTTTCTCGTGCACAGAAAACGCACGCCACCACCCATGCAGGTTACCGCTCGCGTGTGCATTTAGTATGGATTGCTTTTCACAATGGCGTGGCGTCGTACTGGCTGGCTGGCTGGCTTCCATCGGCAAGAAACCCCCATCACTTATATAGCGACTCGATCACGCCTCCGCCCGAGTGAGCTGTGAAACGCGTCCCTAGATGAAATGGGGCCCGCAGGTAGGCCCGGCATCGTTTTTGCTCGTTTTTCAACTACAACGACAGCAATAACAACAATGTCCGTACTCATTGCGTAATAAGTATCGGTAGCGCAAAGTTTTTGAGATATACCGCAAGACGTACGGAACATGTTACGGGCGACCGACTCAATGCGATGTTTCTGAGGCTGAGGATGATGATGATGATGATGTCAGCGGTTGCTTGTAGAGCGGATTCTATTGTAGGCGTCACAGGCTACGACAAAAATAAAACAATAGCAAACATGAAAACTTTTATTTATCACAATTGAAACAATTAAACACTAGAAAAAGTAATAATAATAATAATAATAATAATAATAATAATAATAATAATAACACCGCCACCGGTCTACCCGGGGTCAACAAACTCTGCATAGGGACTGCGTCGCAGCTGCGCGGCAAACGCACTATTCCAAATGTATGATCTCTACTTTCATTTGATATGGTCGATTTTTCTGTGCTTCTTGATGCGTGGGGGGGGGGTCATAACGATAGAGGTCCACTACTCCAGACGTCAGACAACAAAACAACATAAAAAAAGCAACCCCCAATGAAACCCACGACCTTCCACAGACCATTGACCACCTGGGTTCAAGACCTAGACCGGCCACTCCTCAATTGGTTTGCATGGTGTCCTATTTAGGTACAAGGTAAATGCCGGAGTGAATTAAACATTAGCCATGACAAAAAAAAAACGTACGCGGGCATTAGCCTTACGGAAAAACGTAAAAAAAATTTCACTTCACTTGCATCCTATTAACTAAAAAAAAAAATATATATATATATATAATATATAATATATGTGGCTGCTGCCGTTGGTGCTCGCATTTACGTATGTCTCTCCCTCTCTTGCTGTGTCCGAGCATACGAATGTACGCACCTCAGTATGTATGCGGGTGGAGAGGTGTAGGCAAAACGACGGCGAAGAACCAAAGTATTTATATTAGCAAGCATGCAGTCAGACAGTCGGTCGAGGAGACGAAAAAGATGAAGAACGTGAACAGGGACAAAACAGAAAGGAACAAACAGATTCCGTAGCATCGGAAGAACAATGAGAAGAACGTCTAGAGGTTGTAATAGTAGTAGTAGTAGTGGTGGCGGAGTAGAGCAGAGATAAATCTAGGGATAAATCAGCTAGAGAGGACAGCTCATGGTGGAGTTAGCGGGTAACGTTAGCGGGTAACGGATGTGGCCGCTCCCACGGGGAGCAACGCGCCCCCGGGGGCATCTAGGAGCCACTCGGAGGCTATCGGAGTATGAAAGCTGCAAAGAGAGAACAACCAACCAACCGACCGATCACTTATCGCCCCAACCCCAATGTCGACAACCCGCCCCCCTCATTTTGGCCCAGCTGCCGAACCACGCTATCATCACTAACGCGGTTTGTTCCTCCCCCCCCCCCCCCAAAAGTTGATGTCGATGTCCAAGATGACGACCACAAAACTCCCTTATTCCCAAACGAAAAAAATACCAAGAACAACAGCACAAAGGGTGTAGCAGCTACTAATGCCACAACACCGACAGTAACATGTATAACACCAACAAAGACGACCACAACAAAAACATCAACAACAACAACGATAACAACAACGATATCAACAACAACGATAGCAGCAACAACGTCGACAACAACAACGATAACAACAACAACGATATCAACAACAACAATAACAACGATAACAACAACAACAACAACGTCGACAACAACAACAAAAGAGAACAGGAACAACACCAGCAGCAACAACGAGAGAGAAAATGTTATATCCTGCTTCCAAGCCACACATCTAAACACAGCGTGTTGCAATGTGCCTTTTAAAGCTTTCGCTAGTTTCTGTACTGGCTTGGTCTAAAAACATAGCGACAAATACATAGAGTTGCACACGGTCTTTATGAGTTATGCATACCTATCAAATATGATTTATAAAACAAAAAACATAATGAGAGATACGGACATTCTCTAGACTCCATTGGCATAGGAGATGGCTGTTTCTCAGCGTCTCTGTGTCGGCCCTGTCTCGCCTTGTCGGCTATTGTTCATCTGTCATTGGCACAGAAAAATCGAAATGCTAATACCCTGCGTAGCAATTGGCATCTCGATGTCACCTCATGGGGGAAAGCGACCGACGACGATGAACAATGGAAGAAAATTGGCAAGCCTCTCAAAACAGCTATTCCAGCTATGCGTCGTAAGCTAGTAGCATTAGTAGAGACGTGACGACCAACAAAGACGGGAAGAAGATTTGCCACGCCTATCGACAATGTAATAGGCCAACGATATGCCCGCAACGTAATAATAGGGCAACGACGAACTATACAGACACACACACACATAAAAGGTTGTTCGTGTGTATTAATCAACACCGCCCGCAAAACATAAAACGGGTGCAAGCGCATATCACGTCTTTATCCCACTACAACAACAATGTCATTAACTGATTGGAACTATATATATATAAAGTGTGTTGCAAAAAATTCAAGCAACTCATGTTTTTTGCGATAATTTCGGCTTGGTTTATTTGAATGGCTTGAAATTTTAAGCGCATGGTGTACATGACGAAACACGAGTATAGTGTTGATTTCATTGCAATCTCAAAATCGGTTCATACAAAAAAAAACTGTGAAAAAACAGTGTTGCAAAATATTAGCAACAATAACATGCTAACAACACAGCTCTTGTTTGTAAAGGATAGTCGATACTACAGCTGATATTCGATGTTTAAACCATGGGTCGTACAAAGGATCTTTCGGATAACGAAAAGACAAGAATTGAGGCATATGCTGAGCTCGGTCATACAGTAACTGCTATAGCAACCAGATTAGAACGGCATAAGAGCACCATCAGCAGGTTCTTACACCCTGGAGTGAACCAAAGGTGCAGATCTAACAGTGGGCGTAAGCCAGTTTTGACTATTCGAGATCGGCGAAGGATCATACAGTTGGCTACTCATGACCAAATGTCTTCTTCCAGGATCAGGACTACTTTGGGAGTGCCAGTGCACCGATCCACAGTGTACCGAGTGTTAAGTTCTGACAAAAACGTGCGATACGCGAAAAGGAAGCTTATGCCGCGACTGCAACCGAAGCACATTGTCGCACGGCGTGAATTTTCGCATAGATACCAAACTTGGGATAACGAGTGGAAAAACATCGTCTTCTCTCGATCCGAGAGAAATTTAGTCTCGATGGCCCTGACGGCTGTCAGTACTATTGGCACGACTTACGGAAGGAACCTAAATGGTTCTCGAAACGTGTGGCCGGTGGTGGCTCTGTGAAATATTGGGGCGCGTTTGGATATAATGGGAAGTCTGATCTAGTCGAGATTGTGGGCCGAAACAATTCTGACATGTACCAGCGCATTGTCGGTTCCCAGTTAGAAGCCCACTTCAGAAGAATTGGGGTACCTGACGCAGTTTTTCAACAAGACAAAGACACGTTTCATACCTCGGCTAACACTATAGCCTTTTTTCAAGAACAAGGAGTGCCACTTTTTGACTGGCCGGCATTAAGTCCAGACCTGAATCCTATTGAAAATCTTTGCGGACATTTCGTAAAGCAGATTTACGCAAATGGTCGACAATATAATCATTTGTCGGACCTCAAAGAAGCTGTCCAGCAAGCATGGACTAATATTCCACTTTCGTACTTACAACAGCTCATTAACTCCACGAAAGACCGAGTTTACGATTTGATTCAGAAGAAGGGACAAAAAACCCGTTTCTAGAATAAAATATGTAGTTTCAAATGAGTCATACAGCCCTGCTAAGAATCGAATACGCTGTAAGGCGCTATTGTTGCTAATATTTTGCAACACTGTTTTTTCACACTTTTTTATTTTTTTGTATGAACCGATGCTGAGATTGCAATGAAATCAACACTATACTTATGTTTCGTCATGTACATCATGCGCTTAAAATTTCAAGCCATTCAAATAAACCAGGCCGAAATTATCACAAAAAAACATGAGTTGCTAATTTTTTGCAACACACTTTATATATATAGCTTTGGCATGGGCTTTAGTACCCATGCACGCCTCTAAGACAGGATACTGTTGAATTTGCCTGCCAGGTTTTAACAGTAGATAATGTGTAGGTGAATGTCGGATGCACAATGTGAAAAAGAAGCAAGACAATACGCAGGTTACTGGGTAACACCAATTTCCTCCCCAAGTATATATATATATATATGCTTGATTTCAGTCTGCGGTACTAAGACGCTTTCATCTTATGTATAGCCGATCGCTATTAAAGTCAAGCAAGTCTGGCTATTGTCAACGCGCTCAGCAGCTGATGATATCATCAGCGGTAATCAAGGGACCAAGGACACATTATCCAAACGCTTTACAGAGGATGCTAGATTTACATGTTAACTTCTAAACGCAACAAATATCCTAAACACAAGTACTATATGTATGTGTAGCAATAACCCAAAGTTGAGTAAAAATATCTAGACAAATGTATGTGTTGCAAAATAAATTACGCTTAAGACTAAAAGGTGTCATACAGCAGTTTCTTACCTATCGACGGGGACACAGTAAGCCAAAATGTTCAGAGTTGATACGTGGTACACATTTGGTTCTACAAAGAATGTGATGTAAATCGGGGGTTGCACATCAGCTGCGACTTTTTTCTAAATATTTTTTTCCAATCTGCACTTTCATGGTTCCAGTGTTACAAATTGTAGACCATCTCGCCTTCGTGGGGCTTAGTATGTGCCGACCATACTGCTACGAAGTTTCTCACTGAACTATAATCCTTACGTGTTACAAGATTTGCAGTCGGCCGTGTTCGCTGCTCATGTGCAGTATCCCACTGAACTGATCTGCGGTAATCGAGATGTATAGATGCGACAAATTTAGATCCTATCATGATCAATATCTGACCTTAGTTGTTAGAGAACAAACTACTTACACTATATATATATATTATATATATATATACTATATATATATATATATATATATATATATATATATATATATATATATATATATTATATATAGTGTCTTTCAAATATTAGATGCCTCACATCGAAGCACCTCTTTGCTCGCGAAGTAAAAAAAATGGCTTTTAATTTCACAGTCTGAATCGGGCTGGCGATCTAGTTATATCCTAAATCGGGGTTATTAGTGCTTTTTATAAGGGATCATCTTCCCAAATTAAATGTGTTTTTACCTGACGTCGTTGTGTATTATGTAGATGCTGTATGAGTGTATCAATTCACTTGCGCGTATATGTGAGCGCGTGTTGCCTCACCTAATGCTGTACAGTGTAATAAACGCTGTATAGACATCCTGGTGATGATGCTTATTGTGACTATGTATTGTGTAATTGCGCTTATTCAAAGCATTCTTTGAAATATTGTTGAGTGTGACTTTTGTCTCGGTGATTGATTTATTTTGTTACCATTTTTATTTACCGAGAACTTGAGCATTGCAAAATGCAGTTTCGCTGAATAAACCACGTTTGAAACTTGAAACTATATATTAGGTTAATAGGAATCAAGTGTGCACATACGTCCGCTAATGTTGAGTACACAGTCGCAAATGGCGCCTAAACAAACGCTGAGAGAGAACATTAGGCAGGCAAGATGCGTAACGGAACGGGCAAGTTTCCGTATATAAGTGTCCACGTTTTCACGCGTCCATTAAAGCAAACCCCGGTCACGGTTCGTTGAGCCGGCAGGCAGAGCAACAGTTGAATCTCTCACCAATCTCGCATCGTCTCGCTTTCATCGTGTTTGAGGTGATTTTTCTTATGTTTAACTAAAATTATTTCCACCACAAAAAAAACTACGAGCAATACACGTAGCACCGGTTGAACACAGCAGCACTTCGTACACACGAGGTCGAAAGACTGCGTGTGTCATCATCGCTGTTTCGGCCGTAGCTTCGAAACAAAGCAGTGAAGGTCACGCATTATGCAATCCGTGCACGGTAATAGTTCGCTCTTCGTTCGATTATCTAGATGTCGACTCCGCTGCTCTTGTCTTTTGACGGCTCATGCCTTAAAAATGACATCGAGGGCAACACTGTCTCTCTTCCTTTTTCTCTTATTTTTCTAATGCAACTACCTCCGGTTAGTGCAAGTACACCGTCCGTCCGTACGTCGATCCGAATCGTTTGACCTGATGTAATCGTATTTGAGTCCTTGCCGGTAACTAGAAAATCTGTTTTTCCAACTAGGACGGATCCGTAAAAGTTTTCCAAATTTTGTATTTTCAAAAAAAAAACGTCGACTAAATATACATAAAGTCTGGCCTACGCCTGGAGTGGCATCGATTAGACTGGGTCGCCAAAACCGGATGCCCTGTTCGTCGCATAGATTTGCCATATTTGTTCTCGACGTCTCCGCTCGCTGCCGTTTAGACTTTTTCGGACAGTTAATGTGGTGTATATATATATATATAAACCGCGCAAGATGGCTTATAAATAGAAAATATTGTGATGATTTATTAATCATTTACAATACGTTTGCACACTCGGCAGTGCTCGCCTTAATAAAAATTGTGGTAAAAAGGTGTCACGTGAAGTTAAGAATCAGTTGTCTGTGTCCTTGCTTGATAGTAGCCCCCGCTCTTATGGACCCAGTGCGAGCGGTATATCCTCAAGGTTCGTTGCAAAGTTAAAACGGTGAGATCCATAACATTCCTCTTCGTGACGCCGAGCCCCAAGAGCGTCCTCGCAGATTCGGAGTCCCATACACCACTCATAGAGATAGTGATGGATCCGAATCTGCGAGGTTTTTGCGGGTCGGGGAGCGCCGCTCTTAGGAACTCGACGTCATATTTGGTGATCTTGTCCTGCCGCGCTTTTGCTAAGTCCCGGTTCGAGCCGCAAACCTCGGCATCTAAAACCCAGACCTCCGTAGGTGTTGTTATTACGAGGTCGGGCTTTAGATCCAGTGCGCCCGGTCGACGGAATACTCGCTCACGAACCACCTCATGACCCCTTTCGCGGACAAGACGCGCCACGCGATCACAGACGTCGTCATGTCTCTTTATGGTTTGTTTGTGTGTTGTATCGCACATCTGAGCGACATGAGCCAACGTCTCAGGCGCATGACACCCGTGCCTACAACGTTTGTTGTAGCCCGGGCGTCCCCTGGCCAATCTGGCACGCGTTGGTAGTGTGTTGATCCTGAGCTTTAGTAGGCTTAAATACTCCTTACCAGATAGGTAGGGCATACCCTTAATCCAGTAATGTACAAAGGGCGTTTCGTGTGCTTTTTTAAAATGTGGCCCATCGAACGTGTTGTGTAGTTGTTGAGACCAGTAATCGGTCTCTTGTGTAGCGGTCTCAATGGAGGTTCCCAAGCGCTCGCAAAGAAGTCTTGTTTTCGCAAGATCTTTTTTGAAGTGCTCGGTGGTTAGCATGCATTGGACCCCAAGGTGCGTGGAGTGTTGTAGTGCTGTCAGGCGGGAGAGGCGGAGTCTGGAAAAGAATGTTTGGAGGCAGGGGATATCCAGACCGCCGTGTGCTGTGTGCGTGTACAGGTAGGCGTTAGGCACCGAGTTTTCGAGCTTGAGCCATTTCGACTTAACAACCTTTCTAATCTCTTTATTTAGGTCGCTAAAAAGTGCGTAAGATGGTCTGGGACCGGAGACCAGTTTATATAGGAGACGGGGAATGAGAGTCTTTCAAATATGAGTCTTTGGTGGGGTTTAAGGGAGCTATCGTGAGTTTGTTGAACAAATTAAGGAGTATATCCTTGGTGGAGTCAACTCTGCCATTGCTGTCAAAGTCGACTGCAAGATATCTCCATCGATCGCTCATACCTTTAGCTGGAAATTGCCGATCTCCAACGTTAAATTCTGGTTCGGTATTGATAAAACATTTACCTTCCTTCCTATTAAATAGGTGGGAGATAGTAAAGCTTTTATTAGTATTAATTTCAAGGCCTCGAGATTTCAAAAGTGGGTCCGCAACATTAAGGAGCCGTTGGAGAGTAGATTTCGTGGAGGCTAGGAGGATGAGGCTAAGCCCATAAGGTGGAAGTCATCAGTAAGTTGTTACCCAATATTAGTTTTGTCTAATTTTGAAAAAATGACGTCGAGAACTAGATTAAATAAAAGGGGGAACAGAGGATCTCCCTGGCTAGCACCCCTAGTTGGCCGAAATGTGCGACATTCTTGTCTAAATTATATGAGAGTTTTAGATGAGAGGTACAAGCGTTCGATATAATTAATGAATACCTCCGGGTATCCGCGAGTCCGGAGTGACCACAGGACGGAGTCATGACTCACCATGTCGAACGCCTTACGGAGGTCAATTGAGGCGAGTCTGAGCCCACGTCCTGCAGACTTGGCATCGTTAAGGATACCATCCAGAACTGCAAGATTCTCGAAGGTACCATTATAGGGGAGAAACTCTCGCTGGATTGGGAGAAGCTTAATAGAGTTCTGGAGGCGTCTAGAGAGAATCTTGTTAAGCGTTCGTTATAAGTATGAACTAATAGATAGGGGTCGCAGATCGCTTGGGGATGTGGCATTGTTAATTTTAGGGATGAACGCTAAGCGAGCAGTTTCATGGGCTGAGGCAATATCGCTAATTAATAGTATGTTAAGAATACAAAAGACTACTTCTAACGGGAGTTTACGGAGGGACGAAAGACAAATCCCGTCCAAGCCTAGTGCTTTAGAAGGTCCGCGGAGAGCTACGTGGGTTTTCTTTAGGGAGATAGGGAGGAAAACCTCAATATATATATATATATAACTGGCAATAACCTTCTCTTTCATCTATTATCGCATTCCAATCTACGCATAACCAAGCAAAGCAGGTATAGAGAGACCTCATAACTGACTTCGGTGCTCCGATGCAAATTAGCAACTACCTCTAATTCTCCTTTTCCACGCCCCTCGAGCTCAGCAGCTGCAACAAGAACTCAACCTCTCATGATCTCTCAGCCAAGACTCGTCCAATATTGCACCAACGACAACTACGTATACATACGGAACTGCAAGACGTTCCGCAACGTTCCTTACTCCCAAGCTACTACGTTTATATATATATATATATATATATATATAAATTCGTGAACATACCAAGCTTGCAGAGTTCTATATATAAGCATGCATTCATATGCGCATAGCAGTAGCACCGAGGGCGTTCTCAGAAATATCGCAGCCCCGCCGAACGCGCAGCCACGACCGTCCACCAAGTTGACCTACTAAACAAAATTACATAGCATTTTACGATGTCGGCTCGCTCGCGATGTGCGCTCAAGATGAATAGTGGTGCTGCTGCTGCTGCTGCTGCGTGCGATGGACGACAGTTATGTTGGGCCAACTAAATGAACTGCAAAAATGAAGTGAATACCGTTGGCCCGCAGCACACCGTACACACTGGGTGGGTCACTGGTACAGCGTACGAGAACTGTGCGCCTACAGGTCATGGCATGGAATGGCGCTATGCGCGGTCCAGCAGCCGAAGAGGCGCGTGCTTTCGACTCGTCTAACAACGCCACGTATGTGTGGGGGCTTCTGGAGGCAACGCAGAAGAAAATAGTGGGGAAAGAAAACACTGAACGCTGAACAAAAAGGTCGACCACGAAGGCCACTAGGCATTTTGACGAGAACTCTGAGAAGAGGCCATGCACTGTGAATGAAAATGCGTGAAGAATCAATAGCTTCACCGTTTAATTAATCTGCTCGCGAAAGGGGAGTATCCAGTTGTGAACCTTTCAGCCCCTCACGCCCATGCGGACTGCAAAGCTGAGCTACAGGGGAGAGACACCTAGAATAATAATAATAATAATAATAATAATAATAATAATAATAATAATAATAATAATAATAATAATAATAATAATAATAATAATAATAATAATAATAATAATCAGTTTGAGTGCATGCTTGCCCCAAACGTCAGGTAACTCAAGACCGAACGCCGTAACAACGTCGTCTTCAAGAAGATGCGCATGGAGGCGTCGCTTGTACATCTCCCGTTGGTTATAAGGATAGTGCAAGAGTCGCAAGAACGCAAAACCGAGAATATTACTTTACCCCAGTCATGGAAACAACATAGTGCCCAGTAAGACCGTAAGAAAACTCATCCTCCTATAACAAAGGTTGTGATTAAAAATAAAGAATATAAATCATAGTAATGTAAGTAGTAGCAGCCTGAGTACTCTCATCACCTGTTTTATATATATATATATATATATATAAGCTGCTCCTTGCACACTGTGACGTCTAGGTCAAGTAAGCTCAGCCAGACCAATAAAAGGAGACAACTAGCTAAATGGAATTAAAGAGTGCTTTTGCCTACATTCGTACAGATCTTGATTCTTTTATATGGCAGGTTTTGGAATGTTTGATGCACGTGAGCCGTCAGCAGCTGGAAGCCGCAATTAATTTAGGAGTCGCGCACAGCTTCGGGACGAAAAAATCGCATCATCCATCGTATTAGGCTTTATGATATATTGTACTCAAAGCAGTGAAGCCAAATTAAATAAAAATTAGAAGTTGTGCTTAAAATATTTAGTGAATATGTCGAAAATAGCGAAATAGCAATTCAATTAGTTAAGTAGTGTGTATACTTCCGCGTACTCTAATAACGACCGCTATGGGATTTAGTAAAAAGCACAGTGCGGGGTATGTCAGAATCTCATCAACGGGTCGTTGGGCAGTGAAACCTATTTTTTCCCATAAGAATCTTTGACTTAAAGAACCTAAGCGAGCTTGGGTTTTTGCCCAAGGGGCTACAGGGTTTGCCCTTCAAGGGCGCGCTTCACCACCTCACGCTTTGTCGCGCGGTGGGTACACTATTTATTGCTTATCGTTACAGTTGGTTTTTCTGTAAATTATTTTTCCCATTCAGCTAAAAAGACGTCCTGGTCGCATATGCCTATAGCAGAACGGCCTAGAATTAAAAAGTTTTTTTTTTAGAAAGGCTGTTTTTTATTCTAGGCCATCCATCGTCCCCTACGACCTTGGAACTTAACCTGAGGTATATCTTCAATATAGTAGAACGGCCTACCATTGGTCAACTGACCAATTGGGCCTTTGACCAATAGCATCTCGTCCAATGGGGCGATCCCAAGCAATCGATGCTCTCGGAGCTGTGACGACGTATCGCGTCTCTATAGAGAGGCTAACATCCATGGCATACAGTCGATGCCTTAGAATTGACAACTTTTTAATGAGGTTGTTTTTAATTCTAGACCATCCCCCGTCCCCTATGGGCTTGGAACTCACCGCATATCTTCAATGCACCGAGCGCCGGACATGTTGAGATATCTAGGGTTGCCCACTGTGGCAGCATGGCCGCTGACTCTCTGCGGTATGGATTATTCTATCTATTATCAGTACGCATCGCTCAACAAAAAAAATCGATCAACATTTGGGATCAGACCGGCGACACCCCGGTTAATGACAACCATGACTAGCGCACTAGTCCCCTAAACCACGCACTAGCACTCGATGCCCTACAGTAGGCGCACACTAACTATGCATTGCAAACGGAACTCGATCGCCCTGATGATAGGTAGCTCAAATCTTGCTCGAGCCAGGTAAAGTCGATGAAAACTACCGGTAAGTTGATAGATTATCTTACTGCTAGACTTTGTGAATAGGGCGGGGGGTAGTCTTTTTTTATTACCTTCTTCTTTAGCAAAAAAAAACAGAGCTACAAATCGTTGACTACAGAGAGAAGCTAACAAGTAAAACACTCTGTTTAACATGGCATTCACTTGTCAGACAGAACTCGTTTTGGGCTCGTGCATGTTGAACGAACGAACACTTTGCTATGTGTTTGATACAAAACAACACGTGCGAATCGAACGCCGGTGACAGAGGAAGTCGAGATCGCGTAAATCTTTCTCTCTGTCTGTCTCTCTCAACAGCGCTTTTCAGTTCACTGCCATATTGTGCGAGAGAGAAAGCGAATAGTATCGCTAGTAACCGCTAGTAAATATATATATGGTTGTTGTCATGGCAGCTGCGAGTCACGCTCGTTGAAAATGTGTGCCAATTCAAGGCGTTTGGGGGCGGCGCAATAACGAAGCAAAAGCCCCGCCGAAGGTTTTCTCCTAAAGGGAAGAGAGGTAGATAGATTGATAGATTCAGACACGGGTGATAGCGTGTCTTTTCTGCCAAAGACGTCTAATTGTTATTTTTTTAAACATGTGCAATTATGGACGTTTTAAGCTCAATGAGGAATTGCTGGATATAAGTAAATTTGTTGTTCGGGTCAGAAGAAGGTCACATAAAAAAGAATAGGTTGACAGACAGACACAGAGAGAGAGGAGGGAAAATATGATGGAGAAAAAAGAGAGAGGGGGGGGGGGAGGAAACAAAACAGAAGTCATCTAGAACAGCCGCCCATCAGCATAGCAAGTTGCGAGCCATAAGGTCGCCGTCGTTGTATCGGCGGTGGCATTTCGACACGGGCATGTCGTGTAATAATCCAAATAGTTTCGGCCCTAGTAGTCTTGGTCGTTTCAGCTGTAGCAGCAGCAGCAGCAACTACCGAAGAAGTAGTTATTGTTGTTGTTGTTGCTATTGCTGTTGCTATTGTTGTTGTCGTTGTCGTTGTTGTTGTTGTTGTCGCGATGCCTGGAATGGTTCCAGTAGAAGTAGCTGTAGTAGTTAGATAGGACGACGAGGAGGTTTCTCGCTCGAGAGCTCACAGCTTAAGGATCGCTGTAGTAGTAGTAGTTAGTAGTAGTAGTAGTAATAGTAATAGTAATAGAATGGTGATGCTGATGCTGGCGCCGTGCCTCGTTTGCCTGCCCGTCCGTCCGTCCGTCGGTTCGCCTAAGCGTTCCTTTTCCTCCTCAATGTCGTCGTCGTTGTCCTCCGAGACGATGTCGTCGTTCTCCGATGCCGTCGCATCAACATAGCCCCGTGCTACCGTGGTGGTGGTGGTGGTGGTGGTGATGGTGGCGGTGGTAGTGAGAAGTTCGTCATTTGGCCAGCAGACGGCAATGATCATCGTCGTTGTTGTTGTTGCTGCTGTTGTTGCTATCATTCTCATCGTTGTTGTTGCTATTATTCTCATCGTTGTTGTTGTTGTTGCTATTATTCTCATCGTTGTTGTTGTTGTTGTTGTTGTTATTATTCTCATCGTTGTTGTTGCTATTATTCTCATCGTTGTCGTTGTTGCTATTATTCTCATTGTTGTTGTTCTCATTCTTGTTGTTGTTGTTGTTGTTCTCATTCTTGTTGCTGTCGTCGTCGTCGTCGTTGTTGTAGACATGACCCTGACGGTGGTGGATGGCCTTTTGTGCTTCCGGAGAGTCAAGACGTTGGTGACGGCGGTGGCGTGGACGAGGACAACAACAACAACAACAATAATCACCATCACCACAGTGACGAAAAACGTTGCTGGTGCTGCTGCTGCTGCTGCTGGGTAAACGGCCGTAGCAATTTGTAGGAGAAGCCGCCTACAGCTTCTTCGCTTAAAACCGTCAGCAAGTCGACTCAGCGGCAATGACGGCGTCATCACGGCCGGCAGCAGCAGCAGCAGATCCATAACCGTGGCAGTCGTAGAAGTAAAACTAGCAGTTCAAATAGTAGGAATCAACATTCATGAAAATAAAATTAATGATGATAATGATATATAATAATAATAATAATAATAATAATAATAATAATAACACCAGTAAGAACATCAACAATAACCCCAGCGACAATAATAATGACATTATAAACAACAGCAACAACCACAACAGTACTAAGAACAACGACACCAACACAAAGCGCGACAACAACAACAACAACCTTAACCTCAATAACTATATCAACAACAATGTCAATAATACAAGCAACAGTATCAGAAACGATCGCCTCATCAAGGACATAATAATAACATCACCAACAACAACAACAACAATAACGACAGAAATGACAACAACAACAGCAATAGCAACAACAACAACAACAACAGCAACAACCAATACCAGCAGCTGCCGCCCCCGCAAGAACACCAACAACAGGCGTCAGCAGTGTGTCCTTTACATAGTAGTAGTAGTAGTAGTGGTAGTAGAAGTAGGGTGGGTCCTACGTAAAGGACAAATCGACCGTCCTACACACTCACAGTTGCCTACATCATCATCATGTGGGCGCGGGAGCAAGCCAATGGGTCTTGTCCTCGTCGCCGTCTTTGTCTATGGCTGGAGGATGTCTGCCTGGCTGAATAGTTTCTCTTCTTATGTATACAGGTTTCGCTCTCTCTCTCTGTCTCCCCCTCCCTCCTCTCTCTAACTTTATATTGCCTTCTTTAGCTCTCTCTATCTCTCTACATTTTGCCCCCCCCCTCTCTCCCTCTCTCTCTCTCTGTCCATCTGTATGTCTGTCTGTTTATCGGTTTGTCTGTGCCTGCGGTCTAGAGTGATGCTTGGTCTCGCGCAGTCTATCGGCCTACCGGCAGGCCGGTGGACCGGACGAAAAGGACGTTAGTAATTCGATTAGAAGCTGCTGCTGCTACTGCTGCCGCTGTTGCGACGACGTCTTGTTGTTGCTGTTGTTGTTGATGTTATTGTTGCCATTGTTGTTGTTGTTGTTGTTGCTATTGTTGTTGTTGCTATTGTTGTTGTTGTTGTTGCTATTGTTGTTGTTGGTGTTGTTGCTGCTGGCATCATTGTTACTTCTACAGCGATTCAGTAGATTACTACAGCTACTGGTCCTGCTGCTGCTGTCACCGCTAACAGTGCCACTGGTGGTAACTATTACTCTAACGAATCGTACCTCCTCTTCTTTTCTTCTTCTTCTGCTTTGTCTACTATTATTCCAAAGAATAACTACTACTACTACTACTACTACTACTACTATTAGTCCAGCGCCGACGACGACAACGACACAGCTAGGACCGTTATAGGTGCCGACACGAATCAGTAAGCGCTTCTGCTGGAGACGGCGACGGCCTCTGTTGTTGTTATTGTTGTTTCTGCAGCTGTTGCTGCAGTTGTTGTTGCTTGCAGTTGTTGCTGCTGTTGCAGTTGTTGTTGCTGCAGTTGTTGTTGTCTCTAGCCGGAGACTCCGTAGTGCTTCATGGAGGACGCAGACTCCATGAAGCACTACGGAGTCTGTGTCCACGGCGACTTTTTCGTCTATTTACGTCTGTCTGTTTGTCTGTCAGTCAGTCTGTCTGCACTCACACACGTACTACTGCAAGTAGAACTGGACTAGTCTAGTAGTCACGGCTGCGCGTGAGCTATTCAGGGCCGCCGCTTCTGCAGTCAGCCAGGCAGGCAAACCACAGACAGATAGAAATAGAGAGAGGGAGAGAGGGAGAGAGAGAGAGAGAGAGAAGAGAGACGAGAGATGGATGAAGCTTTTCAGTTCAGTCATTCGTTAGTCATTGGTCATTCGCACTACTGCTGCTGCTGCTGTTTGCTGTAGTGTATTGGCGCGTGGTGGAACAACAGGCCGTTGGCGACTAGCTGTTGGGACTCTTGGATGCTCAACAACAACAACAACGCCTCCTCACGGCGACGTTGTTGTTACTGTTGTTGTTGGCCGGGTGTCGTCATCTTCTTCACCAGCAAAACGACCTCCGCGGCAACGACAATGACGACGACGACGACAACAACAACAACAACAACAATAGCAGCAACAAAAACAACAATCACAACGGATAGACAGATTGCAGGTGCGGCCTAGAGCAGCGACAGACGGGCGCATCAACAACAGTGACAACAACAGCAAATCGACGACAACGACGACAACAACAATAACAAAAACAACAAAATTAGACAAACTGCAACACTAGCAACAAATAACAACAACAGCAGCATCAACATCGGACGACGACGACGACGGCAGCAACAACAAGAACAACGGACAAACGGCAACATTGACAACATCAACAACAACGGACAAATTGCACCATTGACAACGAAACACCACAACAGCAGCAACGACATCAACAACAATAGCAACAAAGGCCACAGCAACAGTACCATGAAGAGCAACATGCAAGAGTAACACCAACAACAACAATTCGAACAACAACAACAACAGTAACTGACGGCGGCTGCGATTTAGGAAAGGATGACACGTACCAATTCAACCCATACGCATGCTCATGTAAATTTTCTCATATTCTCCTTTGGTCCTCTATCTCAGCGTATGGTTGCAACACGACTCGCACCGTAGAATAGAAATCTATCTATATATATGCTATACTCGCGTATACGATGATCACTGATTCAGTGAGTAAAGTGTTTGAAAATGTTAACCCGCTTTGAGTAATCCTTTTTGTCGAACAACTGAAAAATAGGAACACTGCTAAACTAAGTGTTCGGAGCTCTCCGAGGAGACGCCATGTCAACAAATAAATACGTCTCTATTTGATTACATTTCTTTTTACATGGCACCGAACGCCCCGCGTGTCCCCAGGGTGTCCCCACAACAACGATTTTCGAACGTAATACATCGCGATTTGGCACCATTTCTGCTGCCGGTAGTAGTAGTAGTAGTAATTAAAAATGTACCGCTGTTCAGGACAACAAGGCATTCTTATAATTAAAACTTATTTTAAAATAAAATTATGAGCGTTTTACTGCCACAGTTTGCACACTTTAGCGAGTACAAAATGTTTCAAGAAGGGCCAACATTCCATGAAGCACTACGGAGCTAGTTCCCACAAATGAATATTAACTTCTACATGCCTACAAAAGCCAGGTCACTCAATAGTTCCACAGCCCTTGGAAACCATGCAGATGGATTTGCAAGCAAAATTGCCGCATTTGAAGGTGACAGAAAAAACTCACATGAGAATGCATCTCGAACGTGTCACTGTCACGGTGTGGATTTTGGGCTGGAAATATCACTCGGCCATTGTGGGGCATGATAATCCAGGCTCGGCTAGGGACGATATGAATCTCAAAAACATGTGGTTTCAAGAGAATGGTGCCACTTGCCACATAAAATCGCACATAAAACACTCGCATCATTTCACGAGGTGAGGAACGTGTGATATCCCGTATCTAGGCGCGACGAGAATTGGCCGTCCAGATCGCCGTGCGATTTAACGCCTTTAAACTTCTTTCTCTGGAGATTTTTGGAGTCAAACATTTTGTGTCAACAAACTTGCGACCGCTCAATTCCCTCGTGAGGTATAAGAGTGAAAACTGTACCACTGGCAGCCAGTCCTAATTTTTCGAGCCCTAAAGCCGTGGTTAAAAATTGACGATACCCATCCACCTCAACCACGTATAACGACAGAGAGACAGAACGTAATATACAATCAATAACAAAAGGTAACCTAATTATAATCATTTTCACCATCTTGGATAAGTGAGCACAATTGATGAATAGCCGGTCAAAAAAATAAAACAAACAACCTCTCGATTCAGGCCGCTTCGAACAGCAGCAAAATGGGATACAGGTATGTCATATGTTATATATATATATATATATATATATATATATATATATATTGATTTAGATATAACTTTCACCCAGATCTGCACAGCAGCCACAGATGTATTATAGTGTAGTCACCTTGGTGTTGTATAGCATGTGTTTAAATGTCTACCACTTGAAATGCGATGATAGCGCCAAGCCAAACGACGAAAAGCACAACACCAAAATAACAAAGATCTTGAAGGATAACGTACTCGCCTCCGATATGGCCAGGCGAAGGTTCAGCCCGGTCAACAGCTGTGTCTATAAAATCATTAAACGCGGTTCGATGTTGCCCGACTAAAGTTTAGAGGTGGATAATTGCGCCAACTCGGAAATTACGGTTTTTATTTTATCGGAAATGATTAGAACAGCAACGGCTATAACTGCTATTGATAAAACCTAAAAAGCCGCGCATATATATATATATATATATATATATATATATAGGCGAGCACTGCCGAGTGTGCAAACGTATTGTAAATGATTAATAAATCATCACAATACTTTCTATATATATATATCATGTTTAATAAATTATTTCATAGAGGAACGGGTTAGAGAACCCGTAACTACACGCTAACGCGGAGACAATTTTTCACTCCAAAGTGCCAACATAAAAAAGACATATAATAAAAACCATGGCAAATATAAAACATATTTCATAGAGGAATATTGGATATTTACTTGAACCGATTAAAGGAGGATGCTAAGATGCATTAGTAGATGGCGAGTGGGCACTAAAACTAAACACAATGTATTTACAGATATGTATACTGAAAAAGACTCGTCCAATCGGCTCTCGAGTCTCGAGTTGATATGACGATGCATACGTGCCCTGTTTACACGCATCGACAAGGCAGTGCCCCAAGTACACCACACACACACATGGAGGTTCATGAGGTTATTGTAAGACAGATTCGTTAGTGGTGCTACTCACTACTGGGCGCTAACCCCAGCATGTACCGCCTTGAGGGGTGTTAGGCGAGGGGGGTACTCCGTCCAACGACGAGGATATTGATTACGACGCTAGCAACAACAACAACAACAGTAACAACACAATCAATAAAAAACATGCATGGTATACCATGCATCTTAATCGCCGATTCCGGCTGTCTGTTGCAATTCTCGTGAGAGAATTAGGTCACGTTATGAATTAATCTTGTCAACATTTGTATCCGAAATGATAAAGGTGCCCATATGTTGAGCCAAGTTAACTTTACTACGAGCAGCGGAACACGACACACACACACAACAAAAAGCGAGTTGCAAATTAGTTGTAGGTCCTATTCTAATATATATGGTATATCGTTTAATCGGTGAAGTGTCGTCAGCTACGCCTGCTGGCGATAATGGTCACTAGGCTGGTGACGATAATAATAATGGTATAATACACGTTAACGCGGAGACATTGGTTTCTCTCCAAAGTGTCTAACTTAAAACAAAGTTATCTAATGGAACCCTACTATAATATATATATATATATATATTATATATATAATATATTATATATATATATATATATGTAGTAGATATATATAATATATATATAGATATAATAATATATACGGGGTAACGGGGCACGGGGTAAATAGATATACAAATGAGAAAGCGACTAAAAGAGATGTCTTTTATCGCCTACTGCTAAGCCAATTGAGAATGACTGGTAGGCACCAAGGCACCTGCAGGCCTTCATCAATTTATCTATCTAGAGTAAGCGATGTCCGACAGAACGCGAAAGAGAGAAGAGAGAGACACAGGAATCTCCTCAAAACATGCCGTGGGAACAACGCCACGCATACAAACACCCAGTCCCAATCGAAACCACCTACCTAACCGTACACTCCCACAAACAAAACCCAACACGTTTCCCAACAAGCGTTCTCTCATTTGACACACACAAACACACGTCCACACGCACGAATGCACTGCAAGAGAGTCGGTAGTCACTTCCCCGCGCGTCAGACTTCGGTGATCTCGCCAACATTGCGTCGAAACGGATCCGGCTAACCGGCTACGAAGTACGACTGCGAGCAGATATGACGGCACAAGCAGAAGTTGTCTCTCCTCTAAGTTTCCTACACTACCCTATACATATACTAATCATCAGCCTGTGGAGAGCATGTGCAAAGTTCATCAGAACCGCCGCCCATCTCCTACTGAACGGCTACAGCCAAGAAGGCCCCGCCCCGTCATCAAGACTTCAGAAGCGAGGCCGCTGCCGCCGCCTTCGTTGGTTGGACTCGTACGTAGAACAGCCGTGCCGAACAGCATGAACATTCTGCTTGTCGAAGCCCCCCTACTCAGCAACAGTGAGCTCTCATTCCGAATAAACGAGCCGTTAACCAGTGGCAACCGATGGCACGACCATCACCCATTGACCGCGAGGATAAATATGCCGTTCTGCCATGGAGTACCTATATACATATAAATAGACGTGTATTATATATATATATATATATATATATATATATATATATATATATATATATATATATATATATATAGCAGTATGTTGTATCAGCTGCTACGACAGGAATAAGCCATATGCATATAGAAAGAAACCCTAACGAGACAGGCCCGAAAAGATTTAAAGAGAACTAATAACGCTTGTTAACAACAACGTGTGGCTGTACTCAACAAAGGCCATCAGTTTTGCTATTACTATTATTATTCTTACTATAATAAAGTAAAATGTTCAAACGCAGCCTTTTACGAGGCGTACGAGTTGTGTACCTGCCGGTTCTGCCTGCAGAGGTGTGCCAAGTACCGTGCAGTGCAAATGCACAGCGCTGGTTGGAGTGCACAAAAATCGTTGCACTACTTCTCTCACGCCGGAAGCGTGACGGAAGATAGAGCTTGATGACGAAACATTTTTGAACTGTTTATTATCACTTAATTCGAGTGAAATAAACACTAAATTGATTATTTGAATTATCAAGTAAACAATAATTAATTAGAAAAAAAATAGTCTTTTGTTTATTGTCGCGTTATTGTCGTAGCTATAGCTGTCCTACTATTATTACATTAAGGGGGTGAAAATTAATTTTAAAAAAAGAGGTAAAAATACTTACCGCCCGGAGGGCAGCCAGCCTGTCTTTGGTCATGGCTGTGCTGTGGTTGCTTTCGCTGCTTCCGACAGAAGCGGCGGCTGCTACGGTGGTAGCGGCGTCGGTGGTGACGGAAGGTGTTGTAGCAGATGTTGCTGTTGTTGTTGCTGCTGTTGTTGTTGCTGCTGTTGTTGTTTTGTTGTTGTTGTAGCTGTTGCTGTTAAGCTTGTTGTTGCAATCCGATCACCACAGAAGCACTTCGACTTGCACTTCTTCAACTTCAACTTCAATGACGATGACGACGACGACGACGACAGCGGTGACAGTCGCGGTTTGCAGTCGTTTGACTAGTTGTGATTGATTGAGGTTGAGAGGTTGAGGTAAAAATAGCGGTGGTAGGGTGGTAAGATTTGTTTGTATCTGTGACTAATAGCTGTAGTTGTAGCAGTAGTAATAGCAGTAGTTAGTAGTAGTAGTAGTAGTAATAGCAGTAGTTAGTAGTAGTAGTAGCAAGTAGGAGAAGGTGGTGGTGGTGGTGGCGGCGGCGTTGCCCTGCAGTGCGAATTCTGCCTCTGTAAGCTCTGCTTTGGAGAGTTTATCTGCTAGGTCTGCTTAACTTCTGTATGTGACTTCGTATGCAGTTGTAGTTTCTGCTACGGAAAGCGTAGCGGCGCGGAAGCGGCTCTTGGTATACTCGCGTGCGAGCGGCCAGGCGGTTAAGCGGGCTGTTTCTCTCACGTCTGTCACCAGGGCGTGATTGTTGTCGTTTCATACGACGACATAGCTGGGACAGAGCTATATACACCTTTCTCTCTATCTCTCCTTTTTTTGCTCGTTCTTTCTCTCTTTTGCTCGTTCTTTCTCTCTTTTGCTCTTTCTCTGTATCTGTCGTACAGGATGCTGACGACGTGTGTGCACGTGTGCAGGTGAACGGCGCGCGACTTGGTCGACGACGAATTCGAGTTTCGAGTTTTCTTGTTCGGCCAAAAGCTGCACCCACCTATTGGTTGGAAGCCGCCTGTCAAAGCACGTTGCCTTACCAGCCGCCAAGAACCACCAGCGTCCGCCGTCACTAGTCGAGAATCAGCCGGCACCAGCCAGTACAACTAACAGCTCTCCAACAGATGGATTCTCTCCACTGCTTCTCGGCTGGTTTTGCTTCTGTTTCTGCTGCTGCTGATGTGCTTCTGTTATTTGCTGTACTGCTGCTGCTGCTGCTAAAATACGAATAATAGAGAGAGACTACCACCACTACTAGGAGAATCTCTTCTATATCTTCTTCGTGTGCTTATTTCCCTTCGTTCCGTTCACACTCACTTACTTCGTTGCGTTCGTCTTCTTCGATTCGTCGTCTACAGGCTTCGTCTACTGCTGCTGCTGCTGCTTCTGCTGTTGAAAGCTCTGTCGTGCCGCCGTGTAGGTAAGTGATGAGGTTGGGTGGGCTGAGGTGGAATGGGGTGTTGCTATTGCTATTACTGTTGTTGTTGTTGCTGCTGCTGCTGATGCTGCTGTTGCTGTGGTCTCTTCTGCTTCTGCAATTTCTGTTTCAAGAAAGCAGATGTGTCTTCTTCTTTTTCTCTTCGAGCTATCTACCGAAGTATCCTGAAGTTAAGATGATGATGATGATGATGGTTATTCCCGCTGCAGCTGCTGTCGCTTCTGCTGCAGCTCCATACGATAGTGAGAGGGGAGCGAATGAAGCTCAAGAAGAAGAAAATGATAATAATAATAATAACAATAGTAACTATTACAATAGTTATAACAATGATGGTGAGAATGAGGATGATGATGGTGAAGCCCGAGGTCCTACCGGTGGTTTGCTGTTGGCAGCAGCGGTAGTAGTGTCGATGGGGCAGAAGTTTTGTAGGGCAGCAAAGTGGAGGCCCGAGTCAGTCGCTCCAGAACCTCTCTCTCTCTCGACCTCTCGAACGAACGAGGTGTACGAGGTGTGCTCGACCCACGAGATCGGAGGCGAGGTGCACGAGGTGTGCACGACCCACGAGCTCGGAGGCGAGGTGCACGAGGTGTGCACGACCCACGAGTTCGGAGACGAGGTGTTCGGCAGACGTAGGCGTAGACGCCCCCGTCAACGGTGCTTGCTGCCCCAAGCGAAGTCACCAACGAGACGAGACTGTATGCGGGTCACCGCGACGGTCGGTGTAGTCGATCGTAGAGAGGAGACGACGATGACGATGCTGTTGATGATGATGGCGATGATGATACGTGATGATAGTGCATGATAGTGGATGAGTGAGAGATGATTGTAGATATTGAGATAGACAGAGCACGCGCTCGCAACGGTGGCTGCGAGATGATCGACACGAGGGGTTCTCGTCGTCGTAGTCGTCCTCGGGGTTCTCGTTTTCGGGGGCTCCGTCTTGTTACTGCCGCTGCTGCTGTTGTTGTTGATGTTGTCACCGTCAACGGTTGCCACGCGCCGCCGACATCATCAGCAGCAGCAACAACAATAACAACCACCCCCTTCTTCCTTGGTGGGTGTTTTTTCCCGTCAACCGTCAGCAGAAGCAGAAACGGCGGCCCGACGCCACACATGCAGAAGAGGGTCGTCGTCGTCGTTGTCGTTGTCGTTGTTGTTCAATATCAACATCAACGACACGGGTCTGCTAACTTATAGCAGCGGCCCCACGCACCCACGGCCTTTCCTCCTTCCCTAGCTGCACAACGAAAGACAGACCGAATGACAGAATGGCACACGATGATACTATGGGGAAATCAAGAAGAAGACGAAGAAGGTTAGGGAAGATACTTTGAAGAATGCCTCTGCTGCTGCTGATGAGGCAGATGGCGATGATTGGAATTAACTATCACGAGCTTGGTAATGATGCCGATCACTGACGATGCTGATGATCACTGACAGCCCTGTTCACTTTCTGATTATTTCCACGTTGGGGCTGGTTGGGGCACCACGATAAGAACAAAAGGCTCCAACGAACGCCGACAAACATTGACCACCAACCGCACAGCTGCGACTCGTGCCGAGTCTACGATGAACTATCGCCAATACTGCAGTGTAGCTGCAGAAATCGAATAGTCACCACCATCACTACAGGCTCAAGATTGATTCGGCCCTTTCTCTTTCTGCTAACACCATTAGCACCACATCCTACGTATGCTGCTGTCGTTGTTGTTGCTTATCGTTGACCTTGTTGCTGTTGTTGTCGTTGTTGCTGCAATTGTCGATGTAATTTTTATTGTTGCTGCAATTGTCGATGTAATTTTGATTGTTGTTGCAGTTGCTGGTGTTGTTGTTGTTACTTCTCCCCGTTATTCCGCTGTACGTTCCACAGACTCAAGAAGGGCAGGCAACTATTCCTTTTTCTACTAGATTCTCGTAAACTTGTATTTCCTTCTTCTTCTTCTTTTCCTCTGCCTTCTTTCAGCGGCAGCAGCAGCAGCAAGAGCAACACCTCAACTCCTTGTTATTCCGTACGTTGTTGTTGTTGTCGTTATTGACGGCGCCACAATGAGTCGATACGATCTTGCTCTATATCACCACCCCGTCACGTCAATCCGCACTGACGGATGTCGTAACGGAAGTGACTCTAACGACAGAGCTCGTACGCTCGAACAAGAACATTAACAGCGACAAAAACACGGTATTCGACGCGTAGACAACGACGTAAGGGAGCTATTGCTCGCCAACGATCATCTATATTTGTAGCGATTCTCTCTCTCTATATATGTATATATATATATATGTATATTTGTTATATATACATATAGACGCACGTCCGCACGTTTGATCCGTCTACACACACACGAGACACCACTCAGTGCGGGGTAATCACTCGTTCCAAACAAACAATCAAGCCAACCAACCACTATTCGCCGCAGTACCCGAAGTCACAAGCATACCCCAACCACCCAGCCACCGCACAGACCCACACACGGGCTCAATCAACCGCCTTGACGGTCCGTCAAATGACCACACGATAACGGCCACGATACCCACGGATAACGACGACGCTATACGAGTGTTGATTGATTGACTGAATAAATGAAGGTTGATTGAAGAATTCCTTCGTGAGCGATTCGTGTGCACTTGTGGATGATTGATTTCCTCACTGATTGACTGACAGACAGACAGACTGGCTGGCTGCCTGACTGACTAATCCACGTCTGTGGGCGGCGGGGGGTTCCGATTCGACGTCACTCTAAGCGCACCCACAACCCCCGACCGAGAGCGAGACAGTCCGGTCCGCCCGCGCGCGCAAACGGCCGCGAGGGAGGTATGGAGGTAGCTCGCCTACCACCACTACCTCCGCCACCACCACGACGAGGGGTGCTGCTGCAACTGGGTGGCCTATGGGGTAGGTGGATTGTTGTTGTTGCCGTTGTAGTTGTTGGTGGTAGACGACCCCAGCTTGCAAGCAGACCTTGACGGTGATTGGTAATTGACACGATTGGTAATCAATCAAAGCGCTGGTTGACTTGATCGCCGTCGTCGTTGGACGATCAATGATGAAATTGTTGATTGCGTGGGGTTCGCGCACGGCTTACGGCCGCCGCTGCCAACGACGACGACAACAACAACAATGAAGAGAACAGATTGATCAGACCCCCCAATCAGAGGAAGAACAGTTAACAGCAGCAGTAGCAGCAGCAGAAGAATCAGCAGGAGCACAATCACCACCGAGCCGAATCAGAACAACAACCACAACAATGACGACGACGACAACCCAACAATAAGATCGCTCACTCACTGACCGCTGACTGATTCACGGTTACTCCCCGGGCTCAACGGACTAGGAATGGGTGACTCACGACAAGGGCCACTACGAGACAGCCCACCACGACAACGATGATGATGATGATGATGATGCCGATAATGGTGGTCACGATGGTGGTGACAACAACAACAACAACATTGTCGACCACAACAAACACGATATCACTCGAATCTCACCACCACCACTAGCGCAGCGACAGTGGCCACCAGCTCTCGGGATGCAGCACGATGGCCCTCCACCTCCACGTCGTCGAGCAGCTCGAGCTCGACGAAAACAGGGGCCTCCTTGGCCTCGACAACCGTTGCAACCGCTTTCTCCACCACGGCCACCACAGCCACAACCACAACAAACACTGCTGCAGCTGCTGCTATGACGAATAAGCGCGACCATTACATCGTATAGCTCGACAAAATCCCCTCTACCACCACCACCACCACCACCACCATTAGCAGCCGTAGCAGCAGCACCACCACCATCACCTCCACCAACACACACCACTTCTGCACGCCAGCTTTGAGGCCAGCCGCCTTCGAAGAAGGAATGCTTCGTTGAGGACCACCTCCACCTCAACCTCAACCACCACCACCACCACCGCCACCACCTCGAGATGTCTCTTTCCTCTCTGTCTCTCTCTCTATTCCTTTCGTTCTTGCTCTCTTACTCCCTGTGGATCTCGATCTGTCGACAACAGGATCGACCGAATGGCCTGCCTGCTTTCGAACCACACATTCGGGCCCTTCGGGCTAGCTATCAAGCGGGCGAACGAGGGAATGAGTTGTTGTTGACGACGACAACGACGACGACGATGATGACGACAAACCACCGGGCAGGTTAACAACAACGGCAACAGCAGCCGCAGAAACCGCAGACCTAACAGTTATGGCAGCAGAAACAGCAGAACTAACAGTTACGGACGGTAACAGCAGAAGTGGCCGCAGCAGCAACGAGAAGCACCTGCAGAGCAGCCGCCTGCTAAACCAACAACAGTAGTCAACGACAAGACGTCAAGACTGATCTCTCGGCGTCGGCGTCGTCGTCGTCATCGTCGTTGTCGTCGTTGCTGTTGTCGTCGTTGCTGTTGTTGTCGACGATGTTGTTGTTGCCTCCTCTGGCTGCCCGTTCCTAGCGTTCCTGCCTAGCCTTGACGAGACGTTACGAATAGCAGAAGCACCACAGCAGCAGCAGCAGGGCCATGGCCACGATCATCACGACAACGACCCACCACCAGCGAGGGGGGGGCGGCGAGAGCGGTGGCGGCTGCAGCAGAAGAGATGGGGGCGCCAGCAGCGGCGGCTCACCGAGCTCTCCTTGCTCTCGATGGATGAATGGATTGACGGACAGACACACGGAAACGACGACGACGACGACGATGTTCTTATCGTTGAGAACAACGACAACGACAATGTTCTTCTCGTTGAGAACAACGACAATGACGACGACGACGATGTTCCGATCCGCTCAATCAGCAACAACAGCAGCAGCAACAGCAGCAATAGGAAACAGTCTCCATTCTGTTAGCGCGCATACTCGTTGCTAGCCTGCTGCTAGCTTGCTTGCTTGACCCTATGGGTGAACAGTCTATTCCTCCCTGTGACCGTCTGTTCGTTTGTCCGCTTGTCTCTCCTTCTGTGTGTCTGTTTATCTGTCTGTCTGCATGTCTCTCCATCCGTTTCTCCCTCTATCTGTCTATCCGTCTGACCGCCTGTCTCTGTGTCTCTCTCTCTCTCTCTCTCTCTCTCTACTGCCTGTGGACCGTTCGTTACAGCAGCGGCAGCAGTAGCAACCGTCGCTGACGTTGCCGCAGCCGCTCCTAAAGCTCCTACTACAAACTACAACTACTACTACTACTACTACTACTACTGCAGTAACAGCCGCTGCTATCGTAGTAGCAGATTGTCGCTTTTACCACCGCTAGTTTCTTCGTTTGGCTGGCTGGCGGGCGGGCGGGTTGGTTGGTTAATGGGTGGGTGGCTGTGTGCTTGGTTGGTCAGTCGGTCGGTCCTTGGTCGTCTACCGCCTGAGTTTGCCGTTCTCCTCCTGACAACAACAACGCGGCGGCGACAACAACAACAGCAGCAGCAGCAGCAACAACAACAACAAAGACCACTACTCCAACTGCAGTAGCAGCCGCCGCTGTCGCGCCAACATTAACGGTACAAACAGCAGCAGCAGCAGCTGCAGCGGCGGTGGCGGTAAACTCCAATGCGGTGGTGGTCGTAATAGCGATGATGATGATGGTGGTGGTAGTGGTGGTAATGTTAGTGTTGGTGGTGGTGGTGGTGGGAGTGTGGTGGTCCTAGTTTCTGCCGCGCCCGCCGCCGCAGCTGCCGTCAGGCTCACTCAGACGACAGCAGCAGTGGCGGCGGCGCCCACGGCGGATCCTGCAACGGCAGCGGGAGAAGCCAGCAGCTCCACTATTATTGATCTGCAGCAGCAGCAGCAGCAGCAGCGGCGGCAGCCACGACAGCAAGGATGAGACGATTGTTGCGCCCCCTGGCGGCGCTCCGGCCACCCACCACCACCACCACCATAGGTATGCATCCATCCATTGGTGTCT
Source organism: Dermanyssus gallinae (assembly GCA_003439945.1). Lineage (NCBI taxonomy): Eukaryota > Metazoa > Arthropoda > Arachnida > Mesostigmata > Dermanyssidae > Dermanyssus > Dermanyssus gallinae. The sequence goes on along the minus strand of QVRM01003767.1, from coordinate 74,994 downwards.
CTCTATCCGCCCACCCATTCATTGACTCACCCACCACCCACCCAGCTCTCTCGATGACGGAAAGGTGGTGGTGGTGGTGGTGGTTATGGGGGCGGCGGCCGCCAGTGTAGCGAAAGCGGGAACACAGCAGTAACAGTCGCAGACAGGAGCCCGCCAACTTGCGGCAGCTCGAAGCTCGCCCGAGAAGAAGCCTGCACTGCAGTAGTAGCAATCATAGTAGTACTTCATTTATTCTGGCTGGATCATTCGATTGTTCAATTTGTACGTCCGTTCGTTGCCACAACACTTCTGAGGTGACAACGGACGACGGTTGAGTCGGGACGATCGGATGTTGATGCTAGTACAAATGAAGTATTGTATCAATATATATATATATATATATATATATATATATACTCCTAGAGGTCAATGCACCCTTAGTCCTCCTGTTACCTGCCTTAGTATGGGGGAGAGGAATAAGAGGGTCCCTCTTCCTCTCCTAACTTTTATTCTTATTCTAGTTGATTTCGTATTAGTATAATTTTGTAGTATTATTTACAACAGGAATACAGTCGACAGAACCGGTGAACAAACATGTTTCACACGTTGTTTCCTCACGGCCGCCCGTCTTTCCTTTTTCCTCGCACTGCCGTAGCTGCTCCGTGGGTGTCGAGGCGACTGATGAGGCTGATTTACTCCAGTAGCCTTCGTTGGTCGGTCGGTCCAATAATGCATGGTGTCCATCGTTCCTGCGTAGCCCCAATATACGCCTAATGCCCTATTCCTAGTAGCCCTATTTCCCCGCGGGCTGGATTTCAGAACCAGCCGGGAAAAAAAAACCGGCGTGGTGCAGTCCGTTTGCGCCTCGCGGCCGAAAGAAACACATAGGTGCGCGGGTTTGAGCCCCGCCGTTGCTCCACATTTGTATTTGTGGGGGTCCGTCTATGAAGCATTGCGAAAAGTAATCCCGTGGACGTTAAATCTTGGCAGAATCTCAGCCCAAAAGTATTTTTAGTCGTGCTTCATGCACGGTACTCTTTCCGTCCATTCTGCAGCTTCTCCCACTATCAATGTTGACGCAATTGGGACAAGAGCAGATATTAGAACGTGACGTTTGCATCTACTACCACAAGCCTGTATTTCACTTGCAGTGGCAACGTTAAACGCGCTTCGATGCATCGTTCGTAACTAACGTTGTAACAACCTTATTGGTACCGTCGGTGCCGTTGTTATGGCTGTTGTTTCAGCTAGTGTCACTCGTGTGTAGCTGGAATTGAATTTTTTTTAAGAAGGTTGTTTTTAATTCTGGACCATCATCCGTCCCCTCCCCCTTGGAACTCACCGTGTGGTATATCCTCAATGCAACGGGGGCCGGACATGTTGAGATATCTAAGATTTCCTACACGTGCTGAACGAACTCAAATGAGTCTAGTCAGCACCAGTACAGTAATTAAGCTGACCTAGTGCCGCAATCGAAGCGAAAACGCCAGGCAGCAAAATACCTACGGTACACTAGTTCCGATTGTGTTGTGCCATATGTCCGAAACAAATGCAACACAGTAAAAATACAGTAATAATAAACAGTACTGTTAAAGTGCAGAACCGGTAACCGAATTGGCAGAATCGGCCCGGCCAGCCAACATTGTTACGAATCGTTACGCCAATTACTTATTCACCGTTCAATTAGTTGAATTCTATGTAATTGCATTTCAGAGTTCAGCGCGGCGCAAGTAAACGGGCTAAAGACTACAAGAAGAAGAGGCGGGCAGCCTGGCCGCGCCGTGCTGGGCTGACAGCATTGCGAACACGCATATAGGACGCACAACGGGACCCCTATTGTCAAACCGTCAATCGACCACATGGGCGTGTAAGCTCCCCTCGTGCACCGCTCGCCGAAAGCCCCGGCGCGCCACGAGCCACAAGCCATTACGACTGGCCTGCCTTTTTGGCGCCAGCCTCAACAGCCGCAGCAGCAGCAGAAGATGGTAAACGGAGCGGAGGGGTTCTACTACAGGGCTGCGGGGTTGAGGTTGGGGCCCCGCGCCGCTTCGGCCGCTGCCGCTACGGCCTACTCGTGGCGCTGGCGTCGCTTTCCGCAGCACAGCCAGAAGAAAGAGACGGGGAACAACAAGGAGAAGCAGGAGAACGCCGTACGGGAAGGCGGGAAAAAGAGGAGGCGGCAGCCAGCGCTAGCGGGAAACAGCAGTTATCGCCACCGCCCTGCGGTGCAGTAGCAAGGGCTAGAGCTGCTGCTGCCGCCGCTGCTACTGCTGCGCTGCTCCCAACAGCCGGTTGCTCCCAACCGCTGTCGTCTGGCTGCATTGCCAGGTGATTTTGTTCGATGGGAAGGAGTAGGGAGAGGAGTGAAGATGGAGGGGTCGTCTCGGGCGGCGGCGGCGCCAAATTCAACTGTCCACCAAGCCGACATGCGAAACGGTCTTCGTGTAGCCGTCCTCGTGGGGTGGTCAGCGGTGGCCAACTCCTCGACCAGTTCCGGTTGTTTATTCAATTCTATTCAATTAAAATACACCTTTATTTTGTCAAAGGGGGGACATTTCACAAACCATACCTAGATGCATACAATAGTCAGTTTACTTGTGTGCCGACATTTGCGCTGTTAGCGTTGCAAGTTCTCAGTACCCTCGGCATCCGCCTCATTTTTGGTCTCGTTGGTTTTCTAGTGTATCCTACCTCTTCAATTAGTAGAAGAAAAACCCCTTATTCCTTCTCATATTCCTCCTCCTATTCCTCGTCTTTGTTAGCCAAACGCGTCTTACGAAGACGGACGCAACCCTCCATGCTGGTAGGTACCAGCGCGCGTTCGCGAAGGGTCACTGTTGTTGGCATTCGGTGGTGGAAGAACTTCTGCCCAAAGTTTCTCTCACTACAGAATGCCAACAATGTCCCCTCCTGCCAGGACGTCGTTGTGAGGTCGCAACACCACCCCAAGGGTCGTCGGTAGCGTTGTCTATGCAGCCTCTCGTTCTGTTGGGGTGCATGAATTTTAGGCAGATGATGCTTGATGTAATTCGTGTCACCTCAACAACAATCAGTCAAAGCGACCCACTGTCGCCACCTCTGCACACGCCTGAGTCACGAGCTACGACTATGACGACTTGGTAGATTTACGACTAAAAAAAAAACTGGAACGATGATTCGAAGACAGAGCTCGCGTGGGTGTAGTTTTCCCAGGTTCTAATGAGCTAGATAACAACTATAACTAGGTGGGCCAACTTATCAACTGTAGTGTTCACCACCCCCATGACCGGCCCGGCAACCGTTACGAGTTCGCCATTCTCTCGCTCAAGTAGCACACGTCCTCTGTTCGCTTCGCGCCAACGACTGCAAACGTATTTATGATCATGCCTTTTTTTAGATCACAGATTGCCTGCGCATCTAGTGCCTTGCCTTGTCGTCGCTACTGGGGTGGCGGCGTCTTTATTTGGCGCCATGGTTTTAGCTTGCCTTGCCGCCAACCGACGCTGTCTATGCCCGTGCTGCTCAACGGCCCGCTGCAACTCTACAGCACGACAACAACGACGCAGATAGTCGTTAACCAAGAACTAAATATTATTATTTAAAAAGTTGTTTTTAATTCTAGACCATCATCCGCCCCCTACGGGGTTAGGAATCGTCGTGAGGCATATGTTCGCACACCCAAACCACTTGCGCCTCACCGCCAGAACAGACGAAACTACGCAACTACGATGGCCTCCTGCCAGAATTGCACCTTTTTCAACTGATGACGTTCGGAGTTTTATGGACATTTTTACGAGGAAGGACATTTATGTACGCACACATTAATAATAAAAAAACATAATAATAAATTATGTGGGACTCACCCTTTTTTAACTGTCCTATCGACTAAAACATAGGTGTTCCGTGTGTCCCCTTAAATTGCCCAGAACTATTCGTGTATTATTTTAGACCCTTTAAATATTTGATCACTTCCGTTCTGCGCTGTCGAAGAGTTCTGTTCGAGGCTCTCTTGAATCGTCATTATAGGGTCAGCTCACTGAGTTTCATGAGTCCTCATTCTGCAACATCAATAGGACCTTTCTGGAAGAAACCTGAGTTTATTCTGTGTCATTTGCAGTAGACAGTTGACGATAAGGCGTAATGCAGTTACCGAAGTGAGCAATTCGAAGATGTAACTTGACAGGCCAATTCCTCTAAAGCTTGCATTATAGGTATGCGGAATGTGGCTTTCCTTTCCTTCAAATAGCGGACTGGGCGTCGAAGTTCTCAAGGAGTTTTGTATTTCAGGTCGTGATAAGAACCGCGTCGAACAGTCGAGTACGATGAGCTCTGAATTGTCCTTAAGAGGTTCTGGCGATAGTGAAGTCCCGCCTGTCTAGTCCTGCGACTGTTATCTTATAGATCAAGAGGAGGTGATGAGCTTCGTGTTCGTATATGCAACTTTATTCCACACTTAATTTGCCCTAAGAGAACCAACGACTAGTTTAAGGCGGTCGCTATACACCACGTAAACACATTATTTGATCTATACTAAACGTTCCGCCTCTCTATTATTGAATATCCTGTCATAGCATTGACGCATGAGCCGCAATCTGTTGCAGTTGTTGATCCAAAAAGTATTGCATATCTTGAAAAATGTGCTCCTCTGAGGCATCGACAAAGAACGCTTCTGTTAGCATTACAATATTGTGTAATTAAATTACTTACTTTTGTTTCGACGAGTACAAACGCGCGTTTCAATATTCAATATTTAAAAACCTTCAATGTTTCAACATAATACCTTTGCATCAGCGCAGTGTCAATCTTAAGCCATAGTTCTATTTTCAATGTCATCTAATGCTTTTCTCCTAGTTTTGTTTCGGCCAATTTCGTAAACGAGGATTTCCTTGCAGCTTTCTCCTGTATGCATAGAATACCGCCCCTTCTGACCATTCCTCATAGTTAAACGCTTCCGGAACCCTGTGTTACACTCCGGTCTGGCGTGCCAACCAGCTTATAACTGTACAGAATACTCGTCTTTCCTAATAGTGCTCAATACTTCCTCCCATGCTCTCAGACTATTTCTAATCTTTTCCAGATCCCAGAAGTCCAGATTTGCTTTAAAAGCTATTTTCAAAACAGCAAAACCGTCTAGTTTTAGTCCGCGCTGGGTTGCTTTAAAGGAATAGAGTCCTCATTATGCCTATTACCTTAAGGCTGCAGGGTAAATTTTGTTATTTTCGACATTTCAGCATTAGTTGGAGTTCTTCTTATCATTTACTTTAGTGTGCCTGACTTTTTGTACAACTTATACAGATTATGCAGTTTTTGCTAATTAATCGTCACCCCATACGCCCTGCAAGGAAGGATTCACGTATCGGCTTTCCTATCTTGCATAATTGAAAAATATGCAATTTTTGCGCCCCGTCTTTTTACTAAAATTAAAAAGACGGGGCGTAGTGCCATGTCTCTCTCACATTATGCATACATCCGGTCAGAAAGACAAAAAGCTAGCTGCTCTACGTTCTGCCTTATAACCCTTTTTTCTTCGACGTTCATCCAGGCCACGTTGATTTCTAGTTATGTTTAAAGGGACCACGGTCTATAATAGAAAATGCCTTTATTAAAAATAAACGATAAAACGGCAGCTGTTGGAACAACACTTACACATTAGTTACGTTGTTCTAAGACATCCACTTTCCAAAGTACATCAAGTACCGACGGGAGTTTATGCCGATGAATCTACTTGGACATGCGTCAGGCAACAAGGCTGTTTACCTGCTCTATAGGCGCGATGGCTTTAGGTTTCTTAGAACGATCGATCAGTTATTAAAGAATGAGTGTGTAATCGGCGCGCTGGGCCTTAGCCAAGGCGTTGACAAAAGTATATGATCGCTCAAATCGAGGTCGGCAATAGCCTTAGCCCGCAATTCACGTACGCGGTGACGGAGGGGAGTACAGCTTTAAATTCAGAATTAAATGCACGACACAGTCTCGGTTGCCATGTTTTACAATAACACCTTTTTTGGACGTGTTGCATATCATTCTTTGTACAAAGGCGTACAACGCGGGGAAAAGAGGCATTGCAGTTTTTTTGGCGTGACGCACTTCGAGCAGCAGAAATTGGAGCTCTTACCTCAAATGGTAAACAGCGCATTGCGTCTATGCGAAGGTGGTTCAACAGGATGCAATAACGCGACGTAACAGATATGGGCTTTCTCGGTAATCCTTTAATTCCAAAGCCATTATTGGCAGACATAAGATTGTTCATTAATTGCCTTCAGACGCCATCTTTACCATTTTACTCATAAACGTTTTACTGGTTTGGGCCATCGAGTTTAGCTTGCTCCAGTACTAGAACTTTATGAAGTAACTACTTAATGAACTAATTATGAAGTCTAAGGCTTTGTAAGTATTCTCGCTTCTTCCTAAGGGCTTGTTTTTTTATTATTTTGTTCAAATCTGTATGCTTTAAAAATCTACTAAAGCTTTGTGCATGCAGATCAACGGTGTCAACTATATTACTACATATGCCTTAAGGAAAGGATTCGCAAATTGGAACACCTTTCTCTATAGCGGCAGCCATGCGAAAAGTAGGTTGGGTCTAGCATGGTGCCAAGTTGTGGACATGGAACAGCTCTAAGTCCACGACTCGAGGGTAAATTTTCTAGGATATTTCTTGCTGATATTTCTTATTTACCTGTCAAATCTACGTTGATGCAAGTGCTCTTCCAAAGGACCGGGGTTAAGCCTAACCCTGATCCAGCACTAGGCCTCTTCCTCATTCTTACGGATTATCTGTTGTTTAATTGATTGGTTATTCGCTTGACACATATGTCTTAATACGCATTTTACCCTTTTATAGACCGTTTGGGACAATTGTTAACCCCGTTACAAGTTAAATAAAAATGTAAGCTTTAAAATCTGATTAATAAATCAACATCCATTTTGTACTAGAGGCGCTTCGAGCGACAACATAAATGCTACCTAAGCATCACTTGTATTTTTATCGTTAACCAGTGATTCCGACAAAAAAGAACAGGTTTAGAAATGCAGCATAGCAGACTTCTAAGGCGAACTTCTTAGTTCAAGTCTATTTTCCTTTATAGGTACGCTCTACCCTACGCTTCGCCCATGATTTCTCTAGTAGAAGTATCATATGCCTGCAATTTAGCGGATGCAGGATGTTTAAATGCACTCTGAAGTAAAAGGTAAATCTTGGCGACCACAGACTATGTCTTCAAAGGCACAGTATAAAACAGTGGCTAAAAAGTCTCCCTGTTAAACCCTTCATCTCGAAGTGAAACGGCGCCATCAGATTGATAGCTCTTTTTTGATTTGGTGGTTGGTGGTGCATGGCCGTTCTTAGATTGTGTACCAAAATAAAGGATTCTCAAAATAATAATAATTTTTATTATTACTAGGTGTGCACGTGCGCAGAGATTAAACTCTGCTTTAGAAACGGTGTCCCGCGTCGCTCACCAATGCTTTTCTCCATACGTTTCTCTAGAGATATCCTTACAAACATTTTAGTCCCAGCGCTAATAAGGCCAACTGACTCCAGGAAACACGAATAGAGCAGTAACTCTTCTCCGGCTCTGAGCGTTCTGCTACCCATCTAAGCTTAACTCATATGCGGCGCAGGTAGGACGCCGCAGTAATGGGAACGTAATGTCCCAACAACTAAACTCAATACTGTGTAACCATAAGGGTGACCTCAACAGTTCGCGGCTCACCAGCACCAGCAAAACCTTTTGGTTCCCACGTGGAAGATATTCCACAAATATCTTGCTATTTTAATATTATACGGCTTTTCTGACGATCCTATTGAGTTAGCCGTGTTTGTGACTCTACGTGGACTTTAAGGACAACTCAATGTGTGTAGAACATCGGGTTCAAGCGGTTCACCACACAATGCACATGGGAAGGGCTGACAAATGGGGACTCCTATTCTGATAGCTGGCATCATCAGCAGAAAGAGCTGAGATCCAGAATGGTGCCGAGCTGGCGTCTAGGCAGGCCGTTAAAACAGCCGCCACTAAAGATATACCGTACAGTTAGAGAAACGGCCCACAATGAATTCACTCGTGGATTTCCTGCTTTTTTGCGCCTTGAGGTTACGCCAGAAGGATCAAATACAGCCCCGACAGTCTCGTCTGCTAGGGTGGCTGCTTTTCATATTTTGCTGTTTACAGTTTTATCGAATACGATTCCGCTAGCGAGCTAAACAGATCTAGTGAGGCAGCTTTGTAGACAACGGCGAGGTCAGTGTTCGTTCTAATCCAGAAACTCCCCTCACATTTAAAAAGACTAGTTCAATTGCATGTTTGGCATTACGTAGCTGAATCGGGGTAAGTCAAGGCTGTGTCTCCGTAGACAGAAAGCTGACTGTGGATGCATACTGGTCAAACGTGAGCGAACCCTAGAAAATACCCTCTTCTTGTGAAATCAATCGAAAAACCATCGGTGGAAACTTCGAAATTTTCCGTCTTACTTTTTCACATATTTCGTTACCTCCTTTTTTATCGAACACATTCCGAAAGTAAAATTTAGTCTTTAATTTAGGAGTCTTGCCGGCTCCTTTTGCTATTATTAATTTACGCAAATTATGAGATATAAACTTATAAAGAACAGGTTCAGATTACTGACTGCATTGCATTCACTAATTGAATCAGGAACTGCAGCATTTCTCCTAAATCCAATCTGTGACAAGGGCTGTATTGTGCAGTTTTTTTCTGAAAGCTGTTAAGAAACAATCATGTGCCAACTTGCTAGAGTAATGCTCAGTGTTTTCATTTACTGACATTTACAGGGTGGTATTACCTGGTCAGGTCGCGGCGCTTAGGTAATATATAGTTTCTTCGTAGAAGCTTCTTGTTCTAGCTTCGAAGTGAATATGTTTATTTGTTCATCTCAATGTATGATGATTAGTTCGTTACGATGGAGTAGCTACATCCTCAAACGCAAGCTAATGAACAATAATAAGACTAGAGTTAGACTGGATGGCACTAGTTTTGAGAGTTTATTTGCTCCGCCGGCGTCTCCCCCTGTAGTACTAATGCTGCTGTAAGCGGGTCCCTCGCTTCGACGTGGTCGGTAGCAAATACTAGCTAGTTTGTGCCGTTGTACTAGCATACCATTTAAAAACACGTACCGCTGCTCAGTAAAACACAGAAAGACATATATTTTGCTATCAGAATATTGCTACTATTATTTTCATTGTTGTTGCCAACATCCCAGTTATTTGCACTAAGAGTTATGCAAGAAAATTTAACGCACGAATGGATCAACGTGAACGAGGCGTTGTTGAGCGCAAACAAAGAGATGAATGGAAATAAATAAAGCCGGTGCATCGAATCCTAATCGCGTCCGTTTTTTTCTTCCTTGATTGTTGAGTCAGGTTGATCATTGTCCCGCTGTTACATTAATCTGCTGTAAGAAGTCTGGATAAGTCCACGACGGTGAACACTTTGGATAGTAGAGACGTGTTCCAATTTCGAAGTCAAACGACGCGGACGTGTTCTCGTAGGCCTGTGGAAAAATGTTTAGATTCTAGTACTAGCCTGCATTTTTTAAACTTTGTTTTAGCAAATAGGTGCACGGAAGTGCATCATTGGTCTTCGTAATTGTGAATTACAGTGGAACTTTTGAGGTTAAATCGTTAAACAGAAGTCGCCGCTACTGGTGCCACCAATACAGACACCAGTAGCCTTTTTTAAGAACGGGGGAAAATGCAGGTTGTTGTTGACGGATAGTGTGAAAATCTGCAACAACTATCCGGAATCCAAATTTCGCTGAGTCACCGCGGAGGGCCTGGTTGCAGCTACTCCTCTCTCATCAAAGATTCAAAGTAATGTAGTCCTTCGGCCCAGTCACCTAAGCTCTCCATGGTGGGCGCGACTATTTTCCCAACGGCTCATCTGACGAGCTAATATTTGATAACATGCAAAAAACAGCTAGTGCTTGGCAGGGCGCCGCCGTACGGTCTACATCATCGGGATCATCTTACCTGCACAACGAACATGTACCAATGGAAACCTTGCCGATACTGTCTATGTACCGCTTGAATTAACCGAGCCCCATCAAAAATGGTGTGGCCCAGTAGATCAGTGAGCCTTGACTACTTCCGGCGATCTGTGGCAAGCGTTTTCGTCTACTGGCCTAGCGTGACCGCTGAGGGGGGGGGCATGCTAGGGCGGCGTATAGGGCAATGGACTTGACCACGTAGGCCAAAGGGTGGTTCAGTTTTAGGTGGTGCAAGATGCAGATGACTTTCTTGATCATCTTAATGGCAATGTTAGCCCTTACCTCTAGGTTATCAACAATGCAAGGCCGGCACTATATATGTTATGTTCCAGAAAATTGGCCCAAGTGTGGAGCCTTGCAGAACTCAGACTATCGTGATGCGGTAAATATATTACCCGGTTAGAAGACTGCAGTTCTCTTAATAAATAAGAAATCCTGCAGCGAAGGTAAGAGAAGATTTTCCTACGCTCCAGCGTTGTAATAATCATGTTACAGTTTTCTTGTACGCCTCTTAACATCAAGTAATAAGAATAAGACGAGCTTAAGTGGACTGAGCGTCTTCTGACTGGTCCGATGTAGAACAGGTAGAAAAGTGTTCAGAGTTGATCGGCTTCACCGGAGTCCATACTGGTCGTCTCGCTCAGATTCCTCATGGTGGCCAGATGGCCTTTCTACTGAGACGTTTTCGACGCGTCTCCCGGTAGTATACAGGAGGCACATAGGCCGTTTGGAATAAGCATTAGCCCTCATGCAGTAGTCGAGTTATCAATTCTGCAATTGGCTCAGAGTGTTGGCTGGCCATTATTTCTGCGACCTCGGACGGGATAGCATTTGGTCCGGGTGCCTTGCATGGGCCCTATGTTCGGCTGCTCCAATTTCCGCTGCCGTTACCAAAGGAATTTCGCGAGAGTCTATGTTGAAACCCGTAGGCGATCAGGCGGCTGCTAAGGGAGCAGCAATGTCACCAGTTATCGAACCTCCTCTTGTAGGAAAGGCGGTGGGGGTAGCAAAGTTTATCCATGCCCGCCTTGTAGGAAATGCCACACGGGTCGACCTGCACTCCCTCGACTAGCTCCTTCCACGATGCCGCCTTGGCATGAGCTGAGACAAACTAAACACCTCCTAAGAGCCTTAAAAATCTGAAACCGAGGGATGCGACGCATGTTACTTGTAAAGGTAGAAGAGTCATTTTCCGGGGCTGAAGGAAGGACCTCATCCATTGGCTAGAGAAACACCCGAAGATGCAAAAAAGACACTGGTGGCATCCATACGAGAAAACACAATATTAAAACTACAGTCGAGGTGGTGCAGGCCTGAGAAGTGCCTCAAGCTATTGACTGCTCTAAATGCCAGAAACTAAAATACAAAGCTCTAGACCGCAAGGAGACCAAGGGAGAATGTTCTGATGACAACGGCTGGCGCTTGGCCCCGACGGTGTACATCCTAGAGTAGCCAACCTATTTGTTAAGCGGTGCCCGAAGGTTTTCCAATTATAACCAATACACTAAACGAAAAAATCAGGGTTGGGCAGATCGGGGGACATCGAGGACCCCCAGAATAAAATAATTCATGTTTTTTACCCTTTCAGGTGTTAAAAACACCTTAAACACGATGAACTGGAAAGTGCTTACCTTGTGCCGGGACCTTCATGATCAGAAAAGCGAAGACCCCAGGTGGAGGCTTTGCCATTGCACTTCGGCAGGGCTGAGACCTGCCACTCTCCTAAAAATATGTGGCATGGAGGAAAGATTGAGCACGTCATTTTTAGACGTAGAGTTAGCAAAAAGGAAGAGAATATTCCCGTACATCTGCCGAATGATATTATCCTACCAGATTACACAAAGTCTATTTGCAGAGCGGCAAAAATATAGGTTACTAGCGGGGCCCCAACAAAGTTCGTCTCTAAGATCTACCCTAAAACTGGATCAATGATGGGGTGCTATACAACAATAACTACCTCGAAGGGGTCGCGCGAATGACTTGACCGTTATAGTCACGACTCGGACCAAAGTGGCCCTGGAAGACGGGCCGATCAAGCATTGCAGATAGGATGAATTGTAATAACCTAACGCTCGCAACCGATATGACCGAACCACGGTGTCTAACGGGCCGAAAGAGATCAAACGGAGCTAGCCTTATGATGGCGGGCCACACCATAGAATCTAAGAAAGAGGGAGAGTACCTCGGGGTCATGAAACGGCCCATTCAAAACATAAACGCCTTTAAAGCACAGGTTATGCTAATGATTGAAGGCGTGTGGGGGGGGAGATAATCGAAAGCTTCTAACCGAATTATCGTGTTTTTGCGCAGCGCGGGAAAAATAGGGAAGCACCAAAGTCGACCGAGCGGGCACTAGCAATCAGGACCAGCCTGGCGTCTCGGATGGTTTTGACCAAAGCCCTCTTAGTCCTAGCTAAGATGCTGCCATGGGATTAACTAGCTAAAGAAAAGAGCGAAATACTTTTTGAGGGAAATTTGGAAGGGGTCAGGAATACTACTATCTCGGTGTGGCAGGAGAAATTGGCGCAGGTTACACCATGGTGATCAGGGGGAGCTGGACCAAAAGTCTGATATCAGATCCTAACACGTGGTGTGACTGCCAACATGAAAATTGACCCACTGTACGATTGTCATGTTCCGACCGATAGCGGTAAGTTCCAGGTCTATTTAGTTTGAGATAAGAAAGCTCACAAGTGACCCTTGTGTGCTGTGCGACTCTGGGCAGGCAGACGGTGCATACCTTGGCATGAGCCCACTACAGACACTTCGAGGTTTAGGGTTTCCCTAACAGTCCTTTGTGTCAGCTCGGTGTTTGTGCAGATATATACGAGGTCCCTTCAAATTAACTCCTGCCCACTGCAATGCGCTTATGCCACATTCTGTCTGTAGTAGGACATGCCCATTTTCTACACACATTCCAAAACAGCTGTCATTAGACCGTACAACGTGGTAATACCACTGCGACCCTTGGCACCCTGTCCAAGTGGTCGACACCAGGCTTGGACCTTAAGCTGATGTAGTTTGTCGTCACTTTCACTGGGGGACAATTGTTTACACCCCATCCATAGGTTAAATTAAATGTGTTTAATATATTTAATACGTCATAACCATCTAGAATTCGCCAAAATATTCGATGAAGGCCTCGTGATTTGTCACACAGCCTATTTTATTAACATAACGCTGGGCAGCTTCCTCCTATTTTTGATAGTTAAATAAATATCTAGGTCATAAAAACTTTGGAAAAAATAATGAACGCGATTTAGAGATGTGTAGATCCGCCTCAATAAATGTATGATATTTATGTAAAAACCCGATAGAAATTACAGTCAAAATCTAGATAATGATTATATTAAAAAACCTCCGTAAGTTGCAATAACTCAGTTAAGACCCTATATATGTATGTATATAAAAGGTATCTCGTCTAAATTCAAGCGTACTTCATCGATCTTCTTAGCCCTGTACCTACACGAAAACAGATATCTAGACGATTTCATTTGTGCAAGTCGACGGGGCGACATCTGGCGAGCATTCTTGTTCAATTGAATCACCGCTCGCGCTAATCACGTTCTCAGTTTGGAGCATAAAACACAAATCGCAAACCAAACACAAACCGCTGTAAATTTCGACCGTTTTGAGAGCGGAGTCTGACAACCTTTGGGGTGCCAGCAGGCCGCGGTGTCTCGTGAACCAATAAATATACTGATGGAGGATGGCTAAACATCATTCTCTTCTCGGCCAAGCTACGCACCAGACCTCTGCTTGTATGTCGTCCTTTATTGCTCCTAGGTCTCTCGTGTTGTAGTTGCCGCTCTACTGAGTCTACATCCCCGGTTCACTCAGCGTGGTGAGACTGGTCTGACACTCTGCGAAGCCAACAACATCAAGCTGACCGTCTGTTTACGTTTCGCATACAACAGATATATAGTTATACGGCAGTCATACGTCCTTGCCCTAAAACATACTTACACAAGCGTCTACTCAGATAGCCACTCCTGTACCACACAGTTAGTATGAGCAGGAGCGCCATCTTGCATTCGGCGTATGACAGCCTCTTAGACACCTCGTGTATCCATGGTTCCATGACAGTTTGTAGAACACACAGGTCGATTTTGTTTATAGTCGATTTGCCTTTCAATAAAAGATACGCCGGTAGGCATTCTTTCACTGGACACCACAATCAGAACGTGAAGACTGGCCGGGGAATTAGCTTTTTCCCACAATGGCGACATCGTGGGCAATCCAACGGTCGTTTTCTGCGATTGATCTTTTCATTTCCGGTGAATATTTTCTTGTCAGAGAAGCAGCGAGGACAGCCTATTTCTTTAGAGTGCTTGACAGAAGAATGCGAATGACATCGAGTAAGTATATTGTCTTCCACGGCCTCAGAGAGTATTTGCCTGACTTGTATAACTTAGGAATTGTTCCTGAGGTCCCGGTGAACAAACCTACACATGGTCATGGCGGCCATGCTAAATTCACGCGCAAAATCTCTGATCGAGGTCGACGGATTACTTAGAAGTTCGTAGTTTGACTCTGGTGTCGATCACTTTGCTGTACGAACTCTGCCGTGTATCTTCTCGGTTTGTGTTAGTTACCTGGTTCTGTTTCTTCTTCAACCATGTAATCGGCTGCGATCCGCTAAACTGTCCGTAGGCTGACCAAGGACATATGAAATCTGGCCGCAGGTCCATTCGACGCAAACAGAGGCACGGACTATAAGAGCTGTTCTTTCGAAGATGACGAATTATCTTCTGCCATTCTAAATACCAGAGTCTACAAAGCTAACATGACGTAAAAACGATGTGCTTGATGCTAAATTGAGCAATACAAAATGTCTCATACTCATAACCATCATTATTTATACTACTTGTACTGTCATGGAGCCCAAAGTGTAGCTGGTACATGACAACATGCAAAAATATAATTTGTATTATTAATTTTATAATTTATAGTGTAATAGCGCTGTTCAGTAAAATACAGTAAAAAATAAAATAAAACATTGAAGCACTTTAGTACCACATAAAATAGGTGCATGATTATCGCTACTATTATTACTATGATCATGTTGACTTTGTTGTCAGCGACAGTATTTTAGTAATCGGAAGACTTAAGGCAAGAATGTGTCAACGTGAGCGAGACGTGCGCTGAGCAAGCAGAAATAGATGAATCAATCAAATCAATTAATTCAGGGCGTCGCCATGCTTAGGGTTGAATCCTGTTAAGGTCGAATACTCTCTTCTTCCTTGGCTGTTGAATCGAACATTGAAACTTCTGCTGTTCTCACATTTTTCTGCTGGATAAAGCCCAAATATGCGTAAGTTCAGTAGGAGCATGCTATGGCCAGCTAAAATGTAGATACGAGTTTGTGGCGTGTAGTAGTCTCTAAGCAGCCCTTAATAAATACAAATAGATTCGATTATGCTCAAAAATCCCTCCCCCCTAATACATCTTGAAGTCTGTCTAATGACCTCTGCGGCAGATGCTGAAAGGTTTTAGCCCGAAGTAAAACCTTTTTTCTAGCTCGCGCGCATGAGTGCATGCACACCACCGGAACTTAATCTGACGTGACACCTCGATATCTCCTTTTCATACTACAAGCAAACGGAGCGGACGCAACAGCGCTAGAACAACAACAATCACCACTAAGCTGAACAATACTGCAGAAGATTTTTTAGCTACGATATATATAGTTTTAATTAAAATTAAAATAATATATATATTGTGCTTGTTGTGTTGGTGAAATCACGATGTTACCAACAAAGGCAACAGTCAGTGATATGGTCGACTGGTGCCCCCCTAAATTAAAAAGAGAAACTGAGCATTCTCGATGGACGTACTCTCTTTATATATATATATATATATATATATATATATATAGAGAGAGAGAGAGAGAGAGAGAGACTATATCAATATATAGAGAAGAGAGCGAGACTCTATCAATGATCGCCGAGGAGTGCGGACGTGTGCATGTCGAGCTCCGAGAAAACACGCCTATTCGTGTGTGTGCAGGGATGGTGAACATAGGAAGTGACATACCAGGGTAATGCTTGTACCTCAGTGATCAGTTTAGTGTACTGTGTGTGCCTATGCGACAGAGGCACGAGTAGCTATGAGGCTGTTAGGATCCACACGACATGGTGAAGCAAAACGAAACCACCGGCGTAACGGTCCATAGCCTCCAAGCGGCACGCCGATGCCATTTAAATTCGAACTTCAACGGCTGCTTATCTAAAATTTGATGTTAGAACAGCTAATCTACGAAGTGGCGCCAACAGTGATTTCAATAACTCATCGCGTGACAGCCACAGTACAACCAGACACCGCTTTGCTATTGTTTGAGAAGCAGCAATAATAATAGTAATAATAGTAGTAGTAGTGATAATAATAATAATAATAATAATAATAATAATAATAATAATAATAATAATAATAATAATAATAATAATAATAATAATAATAATAATAATAATAATAATAATAATAATAATATTAAGTGAGAATGGTGACAGAATACACACGAGTAACTTTGCCGGATCCTTCAGAAGAATCTGGCCCAAGCTTCACACCTATGCAAAACCTTGCGACTACACCAAACCCCCTGGGGCCCAACAAAGTAACATGTCACCAATGCGGCCAGACCTTTGCTAGGCGAGGCCTCCGTAGACATGTCACAGTCAAACATGGGGGCGGGGGCACTATACCACTTCATGACGAAGCCGCGAATGAAGTCAATCCCGACCTCACGGAGTGCATCCAGGCCTTCTTCAAACATGGGAAGCTGGTTCGCATTTTGCCCAAGGTGGTTAGGAAGTCGGTGGCTGACGCACTGTCAGAGGTGTGCTTAAAAGTTGCCTTGGACAACGACGACGACGCCGCCTGGCTTGGACTTTTCTCCTTTGCCCCAGTTGTGCTAAGGTTACCGGTAGGCTGCAGAGATACACGCTCTTTGACAGTGGTCATTAGGAAGAATTTGGTGGAGTTCCGGCGCGGTGTTCGACTTACAGATTTGACTCTCCTGCTGACCGCGGGCGAGCCCGGTGGTAATGTTGAACGAAAACATTCACTCACGCGAGCCGTGTCGGCCAAGAAGTCAGACGGTGACGTGTCAGGGGCAGCCCGCCTTCTTCTGTCTGACGACGTTATGGTCGATGAACCAGCTGCCGCAGCGTCGCTACGGGAAAAACACCCCCCCCCCCGCGCAACTGAACTTGTGTTGGCCGTCTCCTCCGCCCTCACAACTTTTACCTTCTTCTACTTCAATCAAGGATGTTTGCTATGCGGTGGGATCATTTTCAAAGAGCTCTGGCGCCGGTCTGGATTTTATCAGACCTCGACTTCTACAGGACCTTCTCTCACCGACTCTCGGCTGCTCATCCGACGGACTTAGCAAGGCCCTCGCAAAAGTAATCGATCTACTGCGATGGGGAGCTCCGCATCCAGGGTAGTGTCCCCTAATCTTCGGAGCGAGGCTGTTCGCACTAAAGAAGATGGACGGCTCGTTTAGACCTATTGCTTGTGCATCGGTACTACGCAGGATCGCGGCAAAATTGGCAGTGAGGGACTCTAAAGGTGTTATTAGCCTAGCGGTTGGGCCTCACCAGTTGGGTTTCTCCACCAAGGGGGGTGCTGAAATAATGATACACGCTACAAGGGCTTTTATTGATTCTCGACTCGATCCATCTGTGCTAGTCAAGCTTGACTTTAAAAACGCGTTTAACACCGTCAGGAGGGATCACTTGTTAAAGGTAGGTCGGACATGAGGCCCCTTCCATTTATCATCAGGTGAAATTGGCTTACGGTAATTAATCGCACTTGGTCTTGCCCTCGGCACTGCTCACTTCGGCTGTAGGGATTCTACAGGGAGATTCCCTTGCTCCCCCTCTGTTTTGTCTTGCCGTTAAAGACTTGGTTAACACACTTGAAAGTCCACTCAACCTGTGGTATTTGGATGACGGGGTCGTTGGAGGGAACATAAGTACGGTCTGTGAAGACCTAAAGAAGATACTTAGTTTTGCCGCATGCAGCGGTCTGGAGCTGAACCCAATCAAGTGTGAGGTTCACATAATCGGCTCAGATACAGCTGATATCTCCGAAATACAGAATCTACTTCCAGGCTGCCGCGTAACAGACGATAACCTGGATCTACTTGGCATACCCCTGTTTTCTCGCCAACTTGGACCGACTATCGAACGCGGGAGAGAAAAACTCGAGATTGGTCTCAACCGTCTTCCCCAGCTGGGTGCTCACCGGGGGCTGTACCTTCTGCGTTCATGCTTCTCCGCGTCGAGGCTGAACTACCTGTTTCAGGGGAGTCAATACTTCAGCCTTCCCGGATCTTTTGGAGGAAATTAACTCGAAGATGGGTTTTGCGCTGGAATCTATACTCAACTTGAAGTTGCAAGACGATTCCCTAGTTCAGGCCTTCTTACCCGTAGCCAAGGGTGGACTGGGCTTGCCTGAAGCAAAATCGCTTTCAGTCGCAGCACACATCGCCTCCCTGCATTCGGCGACTAGTGGCGTTGAGTCTATTCTGGACCCCCAGGCGGTTGCGAACTTCCAGGCCACGCTTGAACAGACCCAGGACGACGCCATTGCATTCTGCGGGTCTCAACCAGAGACTCCTTCTCTTCAGCGCGCGTGGTCAGAGCTGGCAAATGACGGTCGTTTGAGCGGCCTATGGGAACGAACAACCACGGCCGCTAGCAAAGCGAGGCTACATGCAGTCTCCTCGCCCGGTGCAGGTGCATGGCTGCACGCCCTCCCGAGCCCTCAGCTGGGTACCCTCCTAGACGATGAGTCTACACTATACTTGTCGGGTTGAGGTTAGGAGCAGAGCTAGTCTCTCCACACCACTGCAAATGCGGTGACGAGGTCGACTCCCTAGGCCACCATGGGCTTTCCTGTCCGCAGAGTTCAGGCAGAATTGCACGCCACTCGGCCTTGAACGAAACATTTAGCAGAGCGCTGCGATCGGCAGGGTACCCATGCATCTTGGAGCCCCCTGGTTTAGTTCGAGACGATGGAAAGAGACCTGATGGCATGACCCTGACTCCCTTTGAGCAGGGCCAAATGCTGGTGTGGGATGCAACCGTAACCGACTCTTTAGCCCCTTCAATGGTCGGTGCGGGCGCAGTTCGCCCCGGACACGCGGTAGCCCTAGCGGAAGCAGCCAAGTGCAGCAAGTATTCAGGCGTATCTTACCCACATTTGTTCTCACCCCTTGCGTTTGAGACCTTGGGAGGGGGGGCTGGGCTGCTCACGAAGAAACTGCTTAATGATGTCGGAAAAAGATTGGTACTCGCTACAGGAGACAAGAGGGCGGGCGAATACTTACTGCAACGTCTGTCATTAGATGTTCAAAGAGGGAATGCCGCCTCGATTAGAGGTACCCTGGCTAGGTGGACCAGCCCTAGCCTGGACCTAATGCTTTGAGTTATGCCCCAAGCGGGCTGTGCACATGTTCTTACATCACAATTGTATATCTTATACACATAAATAAATGATTAGATATAGATATATATATATATATATATATATATATATATATACCTTTTGTCCTTCATTGGAAGGTAAGACGAGGTCACGGCAGATCGCGATATACGCACAGAGTGTTGGCAGGTAGAGAAGCCGCGCATGTGTTGTTTAAAAATTTCTGTCGTTTTCTTTCTCCGCTTATTTCTCTATAATCGTCTATTCCTGTTGCTTAAGAGACCTTAAAACCTTGTCCCTTAGGAGACACGCTGGAGAAAGTGAGTCTGGTCCGGTGGCGTTCCAGAGATAAATACGACCATATATAATATGCCTTAACCTGTAGCGACCACATAGCTGTGAAGATGCTGAGAAATCAGAAGCTTTAAGACGTTTTTAAAGAAGAAGAAAGAAGATTTTTCTGTTGTGACGGCTGTGCACAAGAGGGGACCGCGACCCTTCCCACAAAACTACTGACCAATAGCTCAGGCTTCTATACCGTTGCCCTCTAATAAAAAAAATGATCGTCGATGAGATTTATAACTATCTTAGATCCTACGAACTCCCGGGCCCACATCAAGGTGGGTTTAGAAAGAAGAGCTCCACTGGAACTCAAGGAAGTTGTACCCTTCATCAGCTCCCTCCACAGGGTCCAAATAGCACAACATCAACAACAACAACAACTGCTGCACCATATACCCATTCCGGCAGCCAATCAGATGAATATCTAGTCGATTCGGGCAAACAAATCGCACTTGGCGAGGACAACTGTTGCCATCACTTGTTATTGTTCAGAGAAAAAAACGTCATTCATTGGGTATACTCGTATCGCATAAACTGTACTGTATTGACTGAAGGATGGTTTTTGGAAGTGTCGAAGTAGTTATTCGTCGTCGTCGATCTTACGGTCGCTAAACGCTTTTCTCTTTTGTTAGTTTTCGGCGACAGAGAAGAAATAGACAGGCAGGTGTGATGCGGCGGGACGCGCGGCCTGATCGGAGACTGAAGTCTGGAACTTGTGCAGTCTCGAAATGAAATGAATAGAGAGCCCGTTTTTAAGGATGTTGTTTTCTTACTCGAGACCATATTCCGACCGCCAAAGTTTTGCAATGTGTGTTTGGAATGCAGTGAGGCATACACATGTAGATATATTTTCGATGCACCGACAAAACGACATGATGACATACCTAAATATTTTTCGGGCTGACCCCCAGCCAAGTTCAACGTCCACGGGACTGCTTTTGCTGCATTGCTTCCTAGACGGACCCTCATAAATACAAATCTGCAACTGTCGGACTCGAACCCGCGCACATATGTGTCTCCTACGATTCTCGAGACGCAGGATGGTGAGATACCTCGGGTTTCCCCACAAATCCTTGTGGTCGGTCGTAGTACGGCTGCAGAGTGAGGTCTCTCTCACGTCGACGTAAGCCGTCTGCCCCGGTTGTTGTTGTTGTTATTATTGTTGAGGCCATGGTTGTCTGCTATTAGTTGACTCACACCCACATAACTGTAGTGAACAGCGCCAGTCTTATTCGACGTAGTGTCAGTGAAATCGTCTGCGCGCCTGTTGTTATGGTTTGCCTGCGTTGTTCTAGTCGTCGTCATCGTAACAGCCTCAGTCTTCAGCTCAGCTACGTCATCAGCATCGCCCTCTCCCATCATTGCGGGCGGACGGACGGTTAAACAAACAAACGAAGGATAGCCTGTGAAAATATACAGGTGATAATAATATAACAATAATAATCATATAAACCAATGCGAGCTTACACAGTATATATATATATATATATATATATATATATCGACTGTGTAAGCAAAAAGTGGCTGAACGGGAAACACCTAAAGCAGTGGCGACAAGTTGTCGTTACTGGCAACATTCTGCAATCTTCTGGACGTGTATCACTTTCGTTGATGTCGTGATAAGCTGGCTGATAAAATAGTAAACGTTGTTAGCGACGACGACAACAGAATGCAATAGTCAACAACGACAACAACAATAGCTGCAGCAGCAACAACCACAACAACATCAACAACCACAACAGCAACAACACAACATCAACAACACACAACATCAACAACAGCAACAACAACAACAACAAATATCGACCATGTGACGCCCTCACACCTGACCACCGCATTGCGCGCGCTCTCACCTTGTTCATATTAGAGGACTCCCTTCTCGCTGTAAAGTTACACCATCATCAAAATTCTGTCGTCTGCACCCACTATGTGGTGTACTCTTTCGCTCGTTCGCTCGTGGTTGTCGTCGTCGTTGTTGTTGTTGTCGTCGTCGTCGTCCGCTGTCTCATCCAAACACAACAAGAACAACAACGGCAACAACAACAACAACAACAACAACAAAAACATCAACAACAAGAAAAACAGCAGCTGCATGAACGGCATAGTGTTTGCTGCTCTCAGCTCAGCTGGACAGACGACATCGTTCTAACTAGCCTAGACAGGCAGAGATTATTCTTAGCAACAGCAACAACAACAGCAACAACGACAACAACGACAACACCAACAATTACGACTATAGCAATCACGCCAGACCGCTATTTCGAGTATTGGCTGAATAGACGGAAAGAGTGGAGACATCTTCTGGACACCAGCCACTATCGATTCAGACGCCGCAGAGCAGAGCATTGCGAGCATTGGGAGTAGTTGTTGTTGTTGTTGTTCTTGTTGTTCTTAGGGGTGGTTCTTGTTGTCGGGGCAGTGCGGTTCTTGTTGTCGGGGTTGTGCTGCTGCTGTTGTTGTTGTTGTTCTTGGTGTGGTCATTGTTGTTGTTACTGTTGTGGCCATTGTTGCTGTTGTTGTTGTTGTTGTCGTTGTTGTCGCGGTGGTGATACTCTTGATGCTGTTGGCTGTTGGTGAGTGAAATTTTGTAAAGAAAAAGATCATCCAACGTCGTCGGCATTGACATTGTTGATGGTGTTGTCGTTCTCGTCGTCGTCGTCGTCGTCGTCAGAATCTCGACAGCGAAACATCGTCCATTGGCATTTCTTCTAGAGTGTGTGTTTGTTCTTTGTTGAGAAGTCGTTTACCGTCTTGCGTTGACGCACCCCGTTCGTAGATCGAACGTGGCGTAGACGCCTCCTACTATCTCGAAACCGATCCCCGCGGTTGCCAAAAACACCGCCTTCACCACCCACCAGCCACAATGACCCATCGGCTACAAGATTCACAGCTTCGCAACGAGATCATGGGTCTCATCTGTAACTTCCAGGAGATCAGGTAAGAACATCTGCTGGTGGTGATGACCCGACCTGGTCTGCGAGATCGGATGCGAAAGCGGATATGTATGCATGTATGTATGTATATCTGTTTGTGGGTAGGTGGATTTCCCTCTGTCTGTCTGTATGTTTGGGGCGGGGGGGGGGTTCTGTATGTACTTCTTCTGTACTACTGCGTTCTGTATGCTTGTGTGTATGTATGCGGGCATATTTTACACCACAAGTTGGCGGAATGGTGTGTTTGATATGATTGATGAGTGCACTTATCGAATGCTGCTCTGGCTGTCACAGTGGAGCTTTTAAAAAAGTATATATATATATATATATATATATATATATATATATATATATATATATATATATATATATATATATATATAATGTTTTATATATATTTAAAAACAAATATTTTGCTACACTTAAATAAATGATTATATATGTGTATATTAAAAAAAAAATTAAAGATAAATATACGAGACCAGAATTCTCCCAGCATACTCTCATTATACAGATGCAGACAAATGGTAATTTCGGAACTATATATATATATATATATATATGTTGTATATATGCCGTTTTAATATTGAAGAAAATACGACAGTCACATTGTGACACCTTGTGAAAATTGAATCAACTGTCTACCAATTTTGTGGTGAAATAAATGCTGAATATATATATATATATAGCTCTGCAGATATCTGTTGAAGTGTTGCAATGGTATGACTCACCTACGCTGTAACACCCCTCCGTTAAGGGCAGACACACGTGTATATTCTATTTCTTTCTTACGGCGATTACGTAGAAGGTACTTACTGCCGTCTCATTACTGCATCTCGTTATCACTCTATAGATATAAAGCACGATATATATATATATATATATATATATATATACTTTATTTATATAACTTCACTATGTTAGCACTTTGGAGTGGACAATTGTCTCCGCGCGAACGTGTGATCACGGGTTCTCTAATGAATGTGTGATCATATATATATATATGTTTTTTTTTTCTCATAAAATTGAAACTTTGTTTCGATGCTGAGCTGGCTTGCTTCGAGTTACACACTGTGAGCTCAGATCTCCAACCGGTGAGAGCGATTCGAAGTGTCAATACATGTTGGGGCCCATAATTTAACTTTTTCGAATCGACTCTTATATACGTCGACATCCGGTCTCGGTTCTCGCCAGCGGTGGTCACCACAGCGGAATCGAATGTCATGGCTATTTCCCCGGCCTACAACTAAATCTGGTGACATTCTTATGCTGCGTGGAAGTAACGGTAGTACTTGAAGAAATCGTATGACTAAGACGCGACGCCAGCGACTGCGGTGTCACCAGTACACTTAATAATACTTAATTATATACTATATATATATATATATATATATATATAAAGGCGATCACTGCCGAGTGTTAATGATTAATAATCATCACATTTATATATATATATATAAACTTTAACCTAATCAGCATATCGTCCGTAATGTTGCTCACTTATTATTGGATATGTATCTCAATCGATAGGAACTATTAATAGTAGTAATAATAGACAAGGATGTCACGGGTGATCGGCACCAGACACAGATGATGATTGAGACAGCTGATGTCATTTGGCTGTCAGCAGGGCTGTGAGCAGAATTCATTCAACAGCCTCCATTGTGGGCGCTATGCACTAGGCGATAACGTACGATAAAGGGCTATCCCCGGTATTATTCGTGTGGATTTTTTTTGACAAATGCTGTGCATTATAATGCAAGGTGTCAGTAAGAACATGAAGAATATGCTTGCTGCGGTGGCATTGTAACGCATTCCTGAGATCCTTGAGGCTGCAGTAATTTACAATTACGTACAGTGTATATATATATATATATATATATACAATATATTTTTTTCACACTTTTTAATTGTTTTTTTTTAGATATTTTTATAGTACTGTCTGCTTGTACTTCACCTGGCCACTTTAACTTGTCATTAAGGCTGCTCGACTTTGTGGGGCGGTTATTTTCGCCTCTAAGACTAATTCTACGAATCTTCTTACCAGAGACAAGGACTCAGGGCCCTTGAGATGCATCTCTACAAAGAGCGTTTCTACTATGTAGCATGTCAGGAGACTTCCCATTCTTCGAGACAGTTCCAAGACAGTGTCTCTCGCTCGGTACTGAAAAAATCGTCACCGCGTCCGCAACCGTGCCTTACTTACACCGTCAGCCGCTCCTGGGTTGCGCATAGGGGGGACCTCCTGGGGTACGGCATAAGGGGGAGTCTGGTTACCAATATAGGTGTAGATACCTCCGAAAGCAGCTACCGTGGCCCGTTAGCAGTTGCGCGAGTGAGCAGTTGAGCAAGTCGTGTGGAAGAAAGATTTTTTGAGATCAGGGAGTATTGATTTTGTCTAGTATCCAGGATGGCTGGACGGCCGGATTGCTTCCCATTGCGGGCTCCACTTGCTTAGGGTTTCTGTTCTGCTGATTAGTAGTCCCTTCCGACATTTTTAACCGGTTGTCTGGATAGCGGCCGCTGTCTTCCAGAACTGTTAGACCTGTCTGCCCGTAGATGTGTAAACTCCTAAGTTGGGGCTTTAGTGCCTTATGTTCGCCGTACGTAGACAGCGTAGAATTCCCTAGCTGGGAGCTAGGTATTGATTAGGGATATAGTGCATCATTCTCTCCGAAGCCAAAGTGATACAGAATAATTCACTTAGAGCCATCTTTCTAGGAGGCGAAGGGACTCGGTCCGTGCCTTGTTCAGTCGTTTCAACTTGCTCAAGATGGAAAGTATTTACACGCTGTGGGTTTCATTCGTAGCTTACAGCATTTCGCGGGGTATTGTGCCTACGGAGATCGCATTTTCACTACTTCCTACCCTCTGTCGAACATCAGCTAGACGTGCAACAACCTTTGCAGTGCCCTCTGGGAATTCTTGAAGTCTTGTCGAAACACACTAGCATGCCGTCTCCCTGCAACCGGGACCTGCATTCCCAAACACATTAGATGCCTAACTACGAAACACGTCTTCGGTCGTAAATGAAAAAATGTGGCTTTTAATTGCACCGTCGGAATCAGGCTTGTGATCAAGATATATCCGGAATTGAAAATTTTGTGCTTTGTATACGGGAACACTCACTCTGATTCCGTTAGTAATAGTTTTCGACATGTTTTTACCTATAGTTGTTGTGAATTGTGATGATGCTGTACTAGTAGACTACTTCGTTTATGTGTATATTTGCGAGTATACCGCCACTTATATTGTTGGCGTGCCAAAAAACAAACGCACCAAATGCTGTTTTGAAGTCCTTGTGACGATCAATAATCGCTGTGATTACCGTTTGTATAAAGAGCTCTTACAAAGCACTGCTTGGAATTTGGCGAGAGCGATTATCTGCTTCGCTATTTGACTCGTCTTTTCACATCTAAATTTATTTACGAGAACTTAAGAGTTACGAAATGCAGTTCCTTTAATAAACCACGTTAACAAAATATATATATATATATATATAATTCATTCAATTCAACGTATTGGCCGTATGTTTACGGCATATATATATTCAAGTTCAAACGTGGTTTATTCAACGGAACTGCATTTTGCAATGTTCAAGTTCTTGGTAAAGAAAAATAATTGAAAAATGAATCAAGCGCTGAGGCAAAAAGTCACACTCGACATAATTCAAGGAATGCTTTGATTACGCATTTCACGCAATATGTAATCACGTTACGTATTCTCACAAGCACTTCTAAGAAGCGTTTGTTACAGCACCGAAAAATAAGTAAGGCAACACAAAAGCTCACGGAAACAAAGTGATCTACTCATGCAGCATTTTATAGTACACAACTGCTAAAAGGAACATCACAGTGAATAAATACAACTATTCAACTTGAGTAGGTGATCTCCTATCCAAAGCGCTAACAATCCGAATTTAGGATATATAATACCTAGATCGCTGACTAATTCAGACTGTGAAATTAAAAGCATTTTTTTTTAAACTTTACGAGCGACGAGGCACATGCAAGTGTGCTGCACTGCTAACACAGAAATCCGCAGCGTGTATTTTTTCCACCTTAAGTAGGCTATATTGAATGAGCCGACTCCCCTCATCTCCTACAAAAAAAATCTGAACGGTCAAGACACTTAAAAGCAGCCGACACGTCAAGAAAAACTGCAAGATAAAACTTGTCGACGATCGAATCGAACACCCCCTGCCATAAATAGCCATATATACACACACACACATTTACATATAAACACACACGATACCCGTGAACATATGCTGACTTGACTTCTAGTACCTGGGAAAAGACGTACTCAAAGAAGCATTGCGGTTTTTCGTTGTAGTTCGCCTTCTTCAAAACTGGCGCCCTTCATGGAATTCTGCCCGCTTGTCTGTGCTTTGCATGCTGGACAATAATGCACCATGCATACACTGAGACAGTTCACATATATGCCTGCAGTGGTCGAAGCTGTTCAAACTTGAAGCTCAAACTTGAGGGCACACTCAGGTGCAAGAGAAAAGAGGGCCCGCAGAACGCCCCGATTGCGCAGTGGAGTTCGTCGACCCTAGGTCCTGACTGAACCTCCCATCTCTTTGTAACAATAACCCGCTCTGCTGCGGCCGCAGGAGCCAATTAATTATCGTGGCATGCGTGTTGTGTTGCTCGATAACAGAAAGGACCAAAATCTCATTGTCGATATCAATTTGTCAATGGGTGCGTGTTGCTAAACAGATACGTCTATAATTTGTTCACTCCTTCAGGGGCCAGGTTTTACTAATATTTATTTAACGGCCTTCGTGGTAGCCGATCAAGAAGAAGAAGACGTTAGCTAAGATAGCTCAGCGGATTCTTAATTGTACTTTACAACTCAGTTTGTGTTTATTTAGGAGGAACAGCCTGACATAAGATACACAAAGCGGCAGCTTGCTCGCATCAACAAACAAAGCACTCGCTTCATATAAAGTACAAAAAAATGACTCTTCCTCTCAAGCTGGCTGAAATTCGCCAGCGTAAGGTGGCGAATTCATACGCAGTCAAGACCTTACACCCACCTTGGAACAATCTTATGCGCGAATAGTCCGATTGCTGAGAAAACGTGCAGTCTTTGGACATTGCCTACTTTCCCGTAAAGAGAGATAAAAGCCGTCCGTCCTTAGATACTGGGTCGTTTTATGCGCTGTGAACATCGTTACCATGAAGCTGAAGGTCAAGATACGGGGAAGAGTTAACAAATTCCAACGGTTGGCCGCAGCAACGTATAACGTCTCGGACAGCCAATCGATCTCCACGTCTGATTAGATGGTTTTGGTCTTCTTGGTGGGTATCTCAAGTCTTTTCGTAATAAGGAACGCATCTACCACGGCGCTAATGCGCTTCATGGCACCTAGGTCACGATGTGCGACCACGAACGATATCTTCTGTATACAGCACCACCAGGGCTTTTTGATACTTCTGTCGGATGTAACCAACAATGTTTGTAATTAAGAATAACCAATCTCAAAGCGAGGAGAAAGTTAAACGAGACGCAGCTCAGCAGGTCTTCTTCTCCGGAGTTCCCACAGTTTGCTTAATCACCAATACCACACGCTCACCGTCTACCAATAAGGTGCCATGCATTAAAGAAACTTTCTATTACTCTCAGGAGAGACACCCACTCCTGCTCGTTGGAATGATTCAACCAGCGTACGACGAGGGGCTTTAAGAAAGTCTTCCTAAATGTGCGCTCTGACTGAATCTGCGAATAAGCACTTATCTTTGATGTGACAATGATAAACGTAATTGACGGGACAGCATTCGAAACGATGTGATGGCGAGGTGACAGGCCTTGTTATGGAGGCTCAATAGACGCCGTATCCAATTTTCCGGCCCAGTAACTAATATGTTTATTCAACATCTTAAATGATGATTTACGTACTGAGTGACGTTCGCAGTAGGATCGCTATCGGGCAGGCTGCAGGAACAACACGTCTTTGTCGACATATCCGTGTTCCGGAGTTTGCAATGTTGATCAAGGTTTATATTGTAGCTGCAATATTAAATTATAATAACTACAATTTCCACACACCAGTCATAATAATAGCTAATCCTAATTACAACACACGCACACATATATATATATATATATATATATAGCTTAAATAATAGAATGAAATGGACATGTAGTAGAATGGGAATCAGGCACGTCCAGGCATATTATGTATGTCGCACACAATACGATAGCGAAGGGGAACATCACTAGTCATCATAGACGCCCACTGTGAGAGTGACCATTTGTATAATACATGCCTGAAATTGATTGTCTGCCTAAGTTAGAACAATGTCTGATTTTTTTCGGGAAAGCTCATAGCTTCATGGCTTAGATGGCATGATAATTATACGGATTATCATCCATCAGCTCTGCATCGTTGTGTAGAACGAGTTCACTGTGTGTAATGATAACTGAGTTATTTCCGTTGTTTTCTTTAATATATTATATATATATATATATATATATATATATATATATATATATATATATATATATATAGCGTATAACGAGTATGTCCCTTCTTGGATGGAACACTTGTGGTTTTGGCTGCAGTCGGTGTCAGCCGGCCAGGCGATACATAGCACGTTCGAGCAATATCGATTTCTATGAGCAGCAGGGCAATTCAAATAGGCACATTGTTGCTGCTAGGCAAATACGTGCCACACGGTCCCTGTTTCTCTCTCCTTCCTTATTGCTTGATCAGCATTCACTCTACTAGACCCGATATGCATATATATATATATATATATATATATATAAAGTGCACTGGCTCATATTTAAGCTCTAACTATGTGCCTTGTCGGTGGTTGTTCAACATACGAGACGCACTATTGCACATACCGAGGCCTGTTTTATATGAGGCCAGGTGACGCGTTTATCCTATACAAGAGTTTACAATGGAGAAAGAGAGAGACAGAGAGACTATTTCGTACAATCGTGGTCACTTAGTAGGTCATCGATCGAAAACTCTGACTTATTCTTGGTAGCGAAGCATCATTCAATCAATTTCGGATCTACAATTCTGCAAACCATCCGTCAAATCGGATCACGTAGTACACGAAGGTTTAAGCTTTCGACGATTCGACAGTCACTTGCCCCACAGGAGAGAGGTACTTGGTGTAAGGAATTACATTGAGGAAAAGCGAGCTACGTGCATGAGGTTCGTGAACTTAATGACAGAGTTGGTAGAGGGATTTACGCACCCTTAAGTTAACGACCATTCTCGCAGATTGACGCGTTCGTTCGACGTGAATCTGCCGCCCTGGAACGTGACATCACGCCGGAGAGACGGAGTAGCTTGACTCGCCAACTGACCTGAGCGGCGGCTAGAAGAAGAACTTTTGAATATTAGCGATGCTAAGTGCTTCGTTTGCTGCGCAAACAGAGTCAACTCAACCTGCATAGGGGCAAATCAATCTTTTAAGGTAAACGACACAATAACCCTTGTCGAATCCCCGGATAAAGCCTACGATCGTAGGCAGTACCTTGTAAGTGGCTGTCATTCCTTTCGGTTAGTTTACTTGACCCCCCCCCCCCCCCCATCGGCAGCATATCTCAACGATCTCGCGTTCTTAGCTGATGTGGTGTTACGGAAAAGGCAAATTTTGAGGAAGAGAAAGCGGAGCGTGATTCTTGACCGACTTTCACCGATAGTGTTTGCTAAATACGTAGTGGCGAGTCGGCTATCTGGTGATCCTTCCAGGACTAGGCCCTCGCGCGTAACAGAAAAATCCTCCTTCCTGTAGTGCAGGACTTTGACTTCTTTGCGCGTCTTTGGCAGAGTTGTCCTTCTTTTTGTTAGGAAAAAATGACTTGACTTGGAATGGGTCTTCGTATAGTTAAGTGGTGCAGGGCGTACTTTTCAAGTGGAACTTTTAGGGGGTGAAGATTGGCAATTCTTCGTCCAGCAGCGGGCTATCCGTACGTCAGGAGAACCCGCAAGGCTAATGCATAAGATAATTCTTGTACGCGATCTTCGCCAGTCATCTCAGCGCATGGTAATACTTGCAAAAAGTATGCTGATGATCCTAAGGTTTGTACCGAAGTTCGCAGAGACCGTGATCGAAGTCTGAGCTCCAGAAAGCAGTCAATTTTATATGCAGCGGGTTCAAAGCGAATCAGATGGAGATCTTTGTTCCGAAATGCGCACTCTTAAAGGGTATTTCTGATGGCGTTAGGTACTACCGCCTGGATGGATTATTATAAATGAAGTGAGTGCGTACAAACATCTGGAAGTGACGTTCGATCGCCAACTGAGGCGAGACTGACACGCCAACAGAGAATATGATATTGAAACGGCAATATCAGCAGCAGCAACTCTGGCTGCGCAATCTTGGGTCGTTCATCTTACAGAATCATGTATGTATAGTGGGACTGTAAGAAACCATCGTTCTACTAAAATGGACGTATTATGCACACGAGCATTGATCACCTTTCTATGGTAAAGGTGTGGAGCTGCCGCAAAATGCAGTGCAAGACAGATTCATCTAGCGTCTGTTCTGGCGAGCAATATTGCCACGCATTCGAAATAGCCAATGCTGAGGCCATTCATAACGCTGTTGCGTGACGTCTAGCCCACCGCATTGATGAAACGTATGATATGTTCAAACACCTTCTTCAATAAATATATATATATATATATATATATATATAGTACAAGTGATGTCGACGATGATAGAGTTCGACACCAAGCTGCAATACAAGGCCAGTCTCAATCGGCGGTGAGCAAATTTGAAATGCAAGTCTCAGCAGAATGTTACATTATGGACGGAGTGAACTTCGTCAGCGACATTTGCCAACATAGACATTACGTACAGTTGTTGGCGAATTTCGGGTGTCACAGTGTGGCATTGCGTGCTCCACGACATTGAGCTGCACGCAGGATTGCTCACTGTAGAGGCAACATATGTGAGCGTACTTCGATTGTCAAAAAACTATCCAGACACAGCTATACGCCGATGCTCACACACCCGACAGGATTGTGGGGCCCGGCGCAAATATGAGAAACAAGAGACAAAGGTCCCATGGGGAGCACATTGTGTGTGGTATATTTGAGATGGGGATGGCGCACTGGGCCAAGGAGCTACCTACAATCATTAGCGCATTGATTCGCCTTTGGGGAGAAAAAGGCGTGCAGTTTTATAAGTGGATTTTGTCTATCTCTGGGTGTAAAATTTCGTTTTTTTTTTGCTAAAATTAAACAAGAGCGCTTTGCACGTAAATGCAATTATAATAAAATTGACTGCAGTTATCTGAGGCTTGCCCAGCGATTTAACCTTGCTGAAACCGTGCTCCTTCTAGCCGATGGGATGTTGCTGCGCTCCATGCAACAAAGACACTAACTTTTTAGGTGCTAAATGTGAACCACGCACTACTATTAGGAACGGTGAGATGACGATCGTTCTACCTATAGCTCCCATATTTTGGAAATGTTGCACTGGTTTTTTCGCTGTGCAAATGAAAAGGAACGTGGTTTTCTTACGCTCTGACGAATATTTATTGCTTTGAAGTCTGGAGCTTTTTCGCGTTTTCTGCGATCAAACATATCGACCTCAGCACCTCTCTTCTTAAGGAAATATATATATATATATATATATATATATATATATATATAGAGCCTGCAGATTCCGTTGGTTCAGAATGCCGTCCGCTTCCGATCATTCTCCCAGACAGACATAATGGCGTCTCTGAGACCTACATGGTAAAGTGGTTTATCTGGGCTTTATGGTCCTAGGACGACCTTCGTCGAAGTGGTGCGATACACCCGACTCACCCTTATGGTCATTATTCTCTAGAACGAGAGGAGTTTATGCCGGGTTTTGGCTGTCCGGCGCGTTATATCGGCCCAGACTGGGGCCACATCTCATGCGATAGATTGCACCACCGTTCCCGGGAGCCCTTTCTTGGCTTCCGACGTGTTTCCCTTTGGCATTAGTCTAGCGAGACTTGGAAACCTCTGCTACACTTTATCTTCTACATAGCGTAGGTGAGTAATCCCGTGAGGCCGTATCCAGAATTACTCCAAGGTAATTCGCGTCCCGCTTGATCTCTCTCCTGGGTTGCCAGTCGCGATGATAAAGTCTTCTCTTGTCCACAGTCTGCTAGTGAGGTAGAGTGCTTTGGCCTTTTCTAGGGTGACCCGGAGATCGTGCGCGTTCATTTAGGTTATAGCCTTGGTCATTCTAGAGAACTAGGCTTAGCATAGCGCTCTACGTGAAGCGGCCTTCGGTGAGCCGCCGAATGAATATGTTCTCCAGCACCTTCCCTATCGTACTATGGAGAAAGACAGCGGTAGCCGATGGACTCGTCTTCCT
This sequence comes from Dermanyssus gallinae, assembly GCA_003439945.1. Lineage (NCBI taxonomy): Eukaryota > Metazoa > Arthropoda > Arachnida > Mesostigmata > Dermanyssidae > Dermanyssus > Dermanyssus gallinae. The sequence continues at coordinate 41,993 of QVRM01003767.1, read as the reverse complement.
CTACCAGGTTTCGTGATGGCCTGAACTTAGGCAGCCCTAAGATTTACGAATTGCTTGAATACCTCTGGCTACCTCTTTATGAAGAGCTTAGCCACTTTGGTAGGAATGCTGCCGTCAGGTCCTGGGGCTTTACCAGGCGACAGGATTTCCTTGCCCTGCTGCACCCAAGTGCCCCAAGTCGGGCATCTACCCGGGGGAACCTATATTTGCTCGTCTACTCTTTGTTGCTGGTGTGATATCCCTACCCACGCGCTGAATCAATTTCAATGTAAGCGGGCCTGGTCCTCCCATTGTTTCAAAAGCCAACGGACTAAATTGGTGCGGATAACGAACGCCAGAGTATTTTCTTTACATCTGTTAACCTCTGCTAACCTAGACGCCTGATCTGCTTGGTCCGCACCTGCACCGACCATCGAAGGGGCTAATGAGTCGGTTACAGTTGCGTCTCAAACAATAATAGCTATACAAGCCGGGATGAGCTTAACGGCACCGAGCTGTTAATTTATAAAAAAGATCACACGTAAAACGCACAAGTAGCGAATTAGATGTTTGCACGCCAACGTTGCTCGACCGAGTTATACTATCTACAGACATTGCTGGACGGTTGAGCTACTTTTTTTTTGTTTATGGCGCAAGTCAATTTTAAGCCCTCTTTTATCGGCCTCTGATCTAGTATTGTCAATCTACTTGGGGCGCGGGTTACACCGCTTTATTTTAAAATGCAGGCGGCTTCTATTCCACGTTGTTCATACTTGATTATACAATTAAATTTTGAATTGATCTCTACTTCACCATAAAGTGGGTTGTCGGTAGATTCGTGTGCCACAATGTCACAGGACGTTCTCATAATTTGTAATTAACTTCGGACGATAAAGGCGTTCTACAAATTTCCGTGTGTGCGTGAAGAAGCCTTTTCGGTCGATTCGTTTCTACACGTATGTGGTAGCCTTCAATATCATACTCTCCTTAGAAACTGCGAACGCATTCTTCAATATTAAAACAATTTGATTTCATACTGTAATGATGTGGTAGTACGCGCTAAGTCCTTCCTTTTTAGTTTGTTTAAAAAAAAAATATATATATATAAATAGAATTCATTATACGTTCAGACATCACAACTGTAACATTGAGTAACATGTAATAAATAATATATATATATATATTTTTTTTTCATAGAAACTTTTTAAATTGCTAACGGTCAGGTTTGGTGCAATTGTAGGAAGGCAGTACTTGATTTTAAAGAAGTTTTTATCTGTCTGTAAGTCCACATATTGTCTACCTAGAACATTACTCCTAATATGTCTGCTAAAAGATAGCATGGGATTCATGAGACGCCTTTATACGGAAAGTAACTAACTAATTTGAGCGGCTCTCCATATACTTCTAGCCAATGCAATTTCTAGCCGCGAGTGGCCCTTCTCTGCTAAAGCGTAAGACATCGCTTTTGAGCGCGTTTTCTTCGTACCATTTCTCAGCTTTATTTAGGTAAATCTATGAATGGTTAAAGATGCGACTGTTATATCGAACCTTGTTTGTAACGCATCTAGTTAACGGTCCCTTTGGAGGCAGTCGCGAGCAGTTTAACAGTAGATAAACGCAGCACATTTAATTTCGTTGTTAGAAAGGCGGCATGGTGCATGGTTTAAAACAACGCTCTTTGACTTTATGGCCATATCCAATTACGTGGATTTAATTGTTTTTTAATGTGGTTTGAAGTCGTCTGTGTCTTTGACCATTTGGAATATTATTTCTAATGTATGGGCATCCAATGCGCGAGAAGGATGGTTGATTGTAGGTGTAGCCGCTTCTAGACTTTGATTCAACTCGAACTCCACTTAACAGTGTTTACTATTTGCCGACGACACCACGATAGGATCAAAAATGGCCGCCCTCACCGTCTGTAAATCGTTTTGACAATAAAACAACGTTAAGCGCACTGTATCCGTTCTAACTAATTGGCACGTTCGGTGTTTACATTCGCTACGGAGATTCCTAATCCAAAGGCATTGATCACAGCTTTACAACTCTCTTACCTAGTTAGTACTTTGTTTTGTCAGTTCACAGTCAAAATCAATATCCATAGTTACGTTTTTTTTTGGCATTTATGCACATTTCTATGCCGCCACCTAGTTCCTGTACGCTTTGATGCACGACGCTTTCTGGTGGGCTATAAACATGTCTAAATTAGATCGTAGTCGAACGCGTCTAGCACCATCTGCGTAACGCCGGTGTGACGCAGCCTAGCATGCTCTTCCATTCGCATGCCTCTGCAAACGCCGCATTTAGTCACCCGCGTCCCTCTGATTGAGTCGCCAGCCCATGAAATACTATGTGATACGGGAAAAGGAAGTACTCGTAAAACCTATTCAGCAGAGTTTCGGCCAAAAACAATATGTCATATTCACAAAGCATATCCTGTCCTTCAGAGGCAGGACAGGATATGCGTGAGATATAAAATCGCCTGTACCGAACCTGATGCTTTAGGTACAGGCTGTTTGAGGACACTCGACACGCTCCACATCAAAGCATTTTGCTAAGACTGTCGTATGATTTCGTTTTATACTAGGACTGAATGTCGAGTCACTTGTCCGTTTCCATTTCACCGCCACCGTCATTATAGTTGTCATGTATAGTTTTTCTATAAATATAGTTGTTCATAACACTTGCAGCGCGATACGGCCTAAAGTGTTACCCATTGGCCACACTCACCGTAGCCGTCCTGTGTCTCATTAAATGTCTCAACGGCACCGACTTGTACAACTTGTATGCGTGGTGTATTATGCTGGGCATGATTCGTACCAACAAGCTTCGCGACTACTTTCGCGTCTGTGTCGGTCTCAACCGGCTAAATTAACTACCAACAATTCGGCTGAGTTACTTTCTGAGGGCGTCTGCAGAGTGCGATAATCTATCCAACCTACTGACAGAAGGGAGCATTCTTCTCTTTCTCTCGCGGACGGTTAGTTATATTGCTTGCCTCTATGGCTTTCTATTAAAGTATTAGCTACGCGCATCACACGTCTCCCAGCCGTGAACCAAGCCAAGAACTGTCGCGTTCTCTAGTCTTTCTCTCGGTTGTACTTGCCACATTGTGTTGTTGGCAAGTCAGTCAAGTGTACTTGCCACATTGTGTTGTTGGCAGACTACGGGCAATAGTCCGTTATGCCTTTAAATGCCCTTAGTTGTTGAAAATGTGTTATGATGAAAATTGAAAGCTCAATGGGAAATTACTGATATTAAATAAATTTGCCGTCCACAGAAAACTGCCAAAGAAGAAAAAAAAAATATATATATATATATAGACAGAGAGAGGCGAGCACTGCCGAGTGTGGAAACGTATTGTACTTGATTAACAAATCATTACAGTATTGTATATATACTACCAGTAGAGACATGCAGGTTAACTTTTCTTGTTTGTGTGTATTTTTGTGCCCATGGATATGTTTCAGCACTGATGAGCTCAAATCCCTGATGAGTTGCGATGACGCAACGCTTGACCTTCAGTTCACTGACGGTGCGACCGCACGCTCTATGGAGCGCACCCGACAGCAGTTGCTCGAGGAGAACCGCCGGCTGGCTCAAGAGAACGTTGACCGCGAGGCGCGATTTTTTGAGCTGCGCAACCGCCTTCTACAGATGTACCACGAGGGCAAACAGCTGAAACAGAGCGTCGAGCAACAGGAAAGTGCGCCGCAGATCAACGCGACCCCGCCCAGTCTGGACACCATCCAGGCGCTGCTCGAGACAGCCGCCAGAGAGGCGGAAGATGCTTCGGAGGTAATTGATTTATTGACTTATTGATATCCTTGACCTACATCGATGCACATCGATGAAGAGATCACAGATCGCTTTGAAAGAGTATGCGACGTGTCAGAATTGAGTCCCTTCGCCACTTTTCAGTGTCAGAGTTACCGGGCTCTTCTTTCTTCCGCTCTATGCCATCGTATACTGGGTGTCTGTAATGAATCGTGGTGGCACGACAAGCAACAATACTTGGTTCTTGAGAAAATGGTATATGCACCTCCGCACAAGATACAAGCATATACGTATCTGTGGAAGAAATTCCGAATAAATCTGAGCCTTAGCTGGGTAGAGGAACGCGGATTTGGGGCGTTATTTGTCGTCACACACTAGTACCTGCTGGCTGCCAGCGGCGTAGGTGCGACAGGCAGTCCCAAAACCTCCAATTTATATATATATAGCTTGCAGGACGCCTCGGTATATATATATACATGCATGCACCAAGATTTTTTTATCGTCTTGCATATATGTCAATCTGTATATGTGTGTCCGCGCTATTTCTTTGCAGAGAATTGCGAACGATTTCATAGCGTCGTCGACGAGCGTCGAACAGTTTCTCGAGGCGTTTATCGACAGCCGCAAAGAACTGCACCTTCGACGGGTTTGCGCCGAAAAAGCGACCGAGCTTCTTCGGGCACGACATCGGCCCGCACCGCCGCCGCCTATGCAGCCGCCTGCGGCTCCATTCACCCGCTTTCCCGAGTACCAGCCGCCTCCGCTGCCGAATATGGGTGCGCCCCCGATGGGCTATCCGCCGGTGGCCGGTCCGATGCCGGCGCCACCTCCGTACGGGCCTGCGTCGATGCCACGCTACGGGCCAGCACCATACCTGCCCTACCCAGCGTATCCTTCTGGCGGACCGTTGAGCATGCCAACGCCCGGCTCCTGAGCGGCGAAGCGGGCCGCAGGCGCCAATCGAGCGGGGACATCAAGGACAACGCCCACAACAGCCCATGATGGCCGCGGCCGCACCGGCAGCAGCCCTGACGCTGGCCAGCGGCCAACGGCACCTCCTCCAAGGTCAAGTCCAAGGTCGCCGAGGGTGCTCCCACGTTACGCTTCATGGTTTCGACAAAGCTTTACCAGGCTCTTTCCTCTCTATTTCGCGCTGCTCGTCGCTATCTAAAATCTGCGGTTTTTTTCTTCATTGTTCACTTTCCACAATAAGTCGAGTTACAATAATGCATAACTGGTCGGGGACGGACACGTCTACATAAAAGTAGTAGTAGTAATAATAATAATAATAAGCTTACATGTTGCTCAAATACACCATCGTTGATTCTAGAAACTTCAGTTAACCCATCTACATAGTATGCAATTGGCCGCCAGATAAACGGTGCCACTCTTCTTCTACTTTACCTCAATCGAGTGTGTACATTCTGTTGTAGTAGGCGATCTTTGTTTGTTTACCTTTTGCAATCGATACTACGCGGGTGGTGTCTGTTTGTATAGTTTTGTTGCTTCGCCAGTGCTCTCTCGAAATGCGCACGCTTGAAAACAAAGAAACACGCAATAGACGCACACACACACACACACACATTTTAAGGTAGACGCCTTAATTAGCCAATTTAGTAGAATTAGTTGAGGGTCAGAAGGGGACAAAAAGTGAATAATAAGTATCGGTAGATAAGATCTGGATATCTCTTGTTTATGAGTCGGATCACGGTCGGGCAATCGTCAGTGAGACGGTCGTCTATAAAGGGACAGAGAAATCTAGTGCAACAGATTTAGTTCTCAACAAATCATGGCCTGAAATGTGTGTAACTTAGATATTAACTGCTATCAACCGTGGGTTCTACATATAGGAGACCCCGTCTACGTCGAGCCTACTGTCACTGCTACGAAATACGACGGATAATATCGCGGTCAAATGCGTGCTGTTGGCCAAATGAGATGACCGACCTAACTATTGTTGGTATATATTTTTTTAACAGTGCGCAATTACCTCTGCCATAGGAGTCGAGTTGCTGCTCGGGTTTTTGGCCTTTTCAACTGAATTCGTCGCAACCAGCCAGTCGATGGTAACAATGTAGTTTTATGCATATCTAGAATCAGCTGTATAGATAGAAGAGTGCATACATACATTTACTTATCTGTTATACATTTGATCACACAGACAAGGATTTTTTTTATCAACAGGTAAATATATGTATATGACAGTGATTGATAGTAGTTATCATTATGTAGGAAAGTGCTAATAATATGCGAATGCTGCAACAACCTCGTCGATTTACGATCGTAACTTGGAGTTTAATCATATATATATATATATATATATACATATATATATATATATATATATATATATATATATATATATATATATATATATATATATATATACATTGTATGCGTGTATAGGGAGTGCGTATGGTCAAACGTAGAACGAATTTTGGAACTCGGATCTGTACCTGTAACAGGCTTATATGACATGAAAATGTCATAGGGCATGTAGTGGTTGGTGTTATTAGTGAATCTTTTCAAATAACGATACGCTGATTTAGCCAGAGTTCCTTGCGTTGACGATTCGTTTTTCTTTTTTTCTTTATTAGAAGACGAGGTGTGTAGCGACGTAATTGTGGTAATTCTAATTATGATGCGAATAAATGTACACATGTGTTATGAATATTCACTTTTGTAGGTGTATTTTAATATACATCGACAGAGGCATTGCAACATGTGATTGCTTCTGCGATGCAGCATTTATTCGCTGGTCACGAGAGACTATGGCATCGAATGCTAGTTTTATTATTACTAGTACTACTTACTGGCTATTTGTTATTTGCCATAATTGTGATGTTCGTTTATTGAAATCTCGACCTGTATGTAGTGGTATTGTTGTTTGATATTAAAGCGCATCGTTTTTGCTCGAAATAATGTATAAGCGCTATACCTCTCCGGCACACTTCTATGACCTCTTGGGGCTTGAAATTCAAATCGGGGAACGTGCATGCGGTAGCGTGTCGTTAAAAAACGCAGAACGACCCTTTTTATCGAAACGCCGCGACGCCGTAGTTGTCTAGCGATGGGAAAACTATGTATCCTCGAGTACAGCTGTTTGTAGCTGGCCCCGGCAGCCTTCTCGATACTGCACTAACATTATGCATTAGTGCTATCGATGCGCCTTTTGTCTTCACCCGTCACGCCCCGACCTGGAACATACGTTTGGAGAGAACGTTCTGTGGACTACCAGCGAAGGAGGCGTGCTGTAATGATATATTTATAATATGTAAAGGAAAAAGTTCCGGAGCACTTTGACTTAGTAGTTGAAGTTTCGTTTGCTTGTTCACTCTGAGCTATGTGTTGCGCTTGGCTTACGAGCCCCTTGGTTTTGACGACATCGGCGCCACTTATTCACATACATTTTCAATCAGCTTTGCAATTTGCAGAGCCAACCAATGCAGTTTAACTGAGCGGAAAATCGAGTTAATCCCTCTTTGTAAAAATTAAAGATCCGTTTTCCTGTGGCTGCTTAAAATTGGGCATTCATCACTAAATAAATGCTAGAAGAATGTTAGGATGCTAGAAGTGGGTGGTCTACTTCGTCAAGGAGAACTACTGGACCTACATTGTAAGATAATCTTCTTGACTGTATACCGAGACTCGCAGTTTTTGGCGACATTGAAGGCGCAGATAATGGACCTAAGTGTGTTGCAACCAAAAACCCTTTTATCAAACCTTTATATTCCTTCTTTCTTCTTTTCCTCGAATTACTCTTAGAACCGAGCAATGTGGCTTAGTGGCAAAGCCTTTGCTTTGCATTCGGGAGGACTGGGTTCGAGACCCAGACCGGCCACTCTTAAATTGGTTTGCATGGTTTCCAATTTAGACAAGGTAAATGCCGGAGTGGATTAAAATTAGCCATGACATGAAAAAAGCGTACATGGGCATTAGCCTTACGGAAAATCTAAAAAAAAAGTACCCTGATAGTTCATATAATAGCAACTGATTGTCGCTTCCGCATGCACCACAACGATCACAGGTCGGAGACATTGATGCTGGGAATTTGAGGTACCCCGCAGGGTGTTATACTTTCCCCGATAATAATAATAATAAATATTGGCAACAATTCTTCGAAAAACACAATTTACAATGGCTTTCACCTTTCACGATGCTGTGACGACAAATATGACTATTGAGAATTTTCAGAAAACCCAATCACCTGATTACTTAGACGTAGAGTAGACTCAATATCTGTCTCTAAGGACCGGGGTCTTTGTCACTCAATAGTCCGGAACTCGCTAGCATGCTTGAGGAAGCAAGGAGATTTGCGTCAGAACTCAGTTGGCATAACTTTTGCTTGCGGAACTGACGAGTGAGCCTGCGAAACAGGCTAATGAAGAGGCACCCTTACTTTAGTAGCTATGTCTCAGAAAGCAACATCCCATATGAGGTCATGGACAATCAGAACGAGGCTAGATCTGCACCCCTTAAGAGGAAGCTAGCTACACCCTTGAGTCCGATAAGAAAACCCGCACGCCTACTAGTTTTGAGCAAGGCTTGATATGAAATCAGGTACTGCGTCATATGCTAATGCCCTACCTGTTCCTACGAACAACATTGACCCAGCAATGGCTTGGATAGACGTCAAAAAGTCTTTAACAACCGCGACAGGCGACGTCGGCCTGATTGTGTGAGGTACTAGTCCCGATGCCACTGGAAAATAACTCCAACAAATAAGAGAGAAAGCATCTTTGAACCTGACAGCCCAAGCGGTCTCTTGAACCAAGGCTGTCACAATCCGAGATCTAGATGAGTTTATCAAGCCAAAAGACATTTTCAAAGGGCTTACTAAAGACGGATCACCGGAAATGGCGTTCACTATCGGCCCCCTAAAGAAAACTCGGGCAGGCGACTACTCATACATTGCTCAAAGGCTTCTACTACAAAGGCATATACATCTTGGTTAGACCTGGTGCCGCATCGACAAAGTGGTCTCCGTACCACAGTGCTCATTGTATCTGAGATTTAACCATACGGACAGATATTGTACAACAGCTCAGATTAAATCGACCAACCCAAACTCGCTGTTTCAACTCGAAGAATATGACACGTCGCTAAGATTTGCAGAGGTGCTGTATATGTAATATAAGTGGACACTACACCTCTACGGTGCAGTGTCCAGCATATGGAATACGGGTCACAAACCTCTGAGAAAACCCGCATATAGAAAGCGTTAAAAAATGTACCATCTCATTGAACGTTCGGTAGTGCTAATCTTCGCACCATTAGAGGAGGCCTGCCAAAAATCCAACTTCTGCCCACATCTTAGGATGGCCAATCGCCTCAGTGAATGCACACGCTACAGCACAAGACACCAGCCGTAACTTTCCTGTCCATAAGTAAGGGTACAGAGAAGCATGAAGAACCCTATATGAGGCAATTAAGAATAGCTAAATAAGCCACTGAAACTAATTGTGCGAGGAGGCCCCCCTTGGGGAAAAAGTTACAAGGTCGAACGTCACTAAATGCGCCACGCACATCCGCCCCTACCAGAAGAAGTAGTCCGGTCAAAAATAACTGCACTCATCCCTTAAAAAGTCCGGCCGACGCCGGTGCTCTTTGAGAAGACTTGAGACCTTACCTTCAAACCAATCTCATTCCAAAAGATCAGAATTGTGGCCGAACACATACGGCCAAGAAAAGCAAGTCTATTCAGTCTATGGGAGTCGGCCACGCAATCGACGATCTGGCACTGGTCGTTAGCGCCTGTGACGAAAATCTGCTCAAAGGATTAACCGATGCGTCCGCCCTGGCGGCTATCAGACAATACCTCCATACGCTAGGTCTCAAATTTGCTTCACAAAAGACAGAAGCAACAAACGTCCCTAAGCGCCCTCTACATAGTCTAAATTTAGTCGTTAGTTAATTTAGCACTGCGTGCTCTTTCCAGGACAGTAAATTAAAGGTAGAGGTAAGAGATAACACCCATGGTCGCCCTATAGTCAAGTATCTTATGCAGGCGTGATCCTAGATAGGGTCCTTGCAGGAATACCTCAGTTGTACTATGCAGCAAAAAAGTTGCTCGAGCCTTAGCAGTGCTGCGAAGAATTCTTCCGCGTACCAGAGGAACAACCGACTCTCGGCGCCGTCTCTTAGCTTATCAGTAGTAGATTATATTATCCTAAATGCCGCACACTAATGGGAGCGCACGACCACCAGGATCACAGCACGCCGCCTTCTCAACAAGACTCAAAGACCTATGGCGCTCAAAAGCGTACGGCTTTCACAGCAGCCATGCAGGTTATTTCTAGACAGATTCCCTGGGACCTAAGGGTAAAAAACTGGCTTCATAAAGTTCCTCAATTAACAGAGTCTAGACAGAGGGAATGCTAATCAGCAGAACATATACTCAAAGACAATGGAACCAGCAGTGGGAAGTAACACGCTACCGTGGCTTTAAAACGACGCCCGGTGTGCATTATGAATTTCACCGGTAGTCTCTATAAAAAATAGCTGTCTCAGAACTTGGAAAGGCCTTGGAAATTGATTTGCTTTTCTGTCCAACAAGTATGATAATATGAAGACCAGATACCAACCAATCTTTCAAAAAGTTAACGAATGAATGGTCTGCAGAAATTCACCTTTAAGAAAATTGTCGATTGACAAGTATTATTCAGATCGTGAGAAGAATTTGGAAAGATTGCAAAGGTTCTTAGATAGACTTGAGTTGTTAAGTCTTCATTCTACGCCGATTTAAAAATATGCAGTGTGACTACTTCAAACCACCCAAACCATGTTTTTATCTGAATGCAGCCTTGGGTAAAAAGCATATGTGGAGGATGTTTACCCAACTGTTGTTGACACTAGTAATAAATAATTTGCAGATCGAAAAACATAACTCAAACAGACTCCAAACAAAAAAAAATTGTCAAGCCTTGTTTAGACACGGTTGTCTTTTTGCAGTTGTAAAACTGCCTAGTGCTTATTAGCTTGATTGTGTATACTCACCAGACTGCATAACAAATAACAGTGTCTAAAATATAGCGGTAAAAATACATACTGTGACCTCAAACATGTGCCTATAGTATGTAAGGCCATATGTCAAGATATGCTATACGATTAAGACTAACTATAGGATGCATTCGAGGCTAACTCCGGTTGACGTAAACGCCTAGAAGAAATAAATACACCGTGGAAAGCTGAGATAAGGTAGAAACTGAGATCATGCATTTATTTGTTTGCTAGACTTTCGTAGCGTCGGAGCTGCTGCAGCAGCTCTTATTGTTGTGTTTGTGCTCGGTAAGTACTAAGAATAACATTAACTCGTATAAGCAATAATAATAGTATTTACAGAGAATCAATATAGAAAGGCATACTCAATACCATTCGTATAGTTGTTAGCTCTCTATACGTTTGCATCACCCAGTTCGTCGGGCTGTCGTCGTTACTAAATCTGTGTATGTACAACGGATATGTTATATACAGTGCTGGGTGCAGGGAAAACTCGGTGTTTGTAAAGTTGCCGACTTACACTGGTAATCAGTGCAGGTGGAAATAAAACACGACAAAAAATGCCTCGATTCAAGCTCGTTTTGTACTCACTATCCCGTTTCGATAATGAGGATTCTATTATCTACTATGCAATAAACAGCCAATGGCAAGTCCCTGATGAAAATGAAGTACCAGCAAGAACACGGATGATTATGTGCGGAAAATCTGCGCCCCAAACAGAACCTCGAAAAAACCTCAAATCTGTATTGAAGATACCTCCTCGTCGGTAATATTATACGCTAAGGCTTTCTGTGAACATGAACAGTAGGCGTAAACATGTTCGTGGCTGTTTCCCAAAATAAGGCGTTTTTTTGTTTGTTTTTATCTCGGGCAATCCTCCCACTTCCAGCCGAGCTAATTACTACTTCCATTTTCACTACTAGGTTTAGTACTGTTAGTTTGGGTCCCATGGGTATATAAGGGTCACTATTTTGTCATTCATGTATGTACATAGTAAAACATCACGCGCATGTCTCTATACACAGACGAATTGCCTTGGCGCAAAGCAACGCTTTTTGTTCCCGTCCGCTCCCTTTTGTCTCGTTGTAGCTGATTTCTTCAAGCCAAACCACCTTATTTTCGTCCGCGCCACACTCGCCCGTTACCACTGTGGACGAGGCGTTGACGCATCTCTTCTACAGCCACTATCACTACTACAAATATTACTAGCACAGTTTGGAACGTTCCTTGTCCATTTCGCGCAGCTATGTCTTCTGAGCATTTTGCTCGAGCATTGGTTGCAATATTCGCCGTCTTGCATTAATAAACCAGTTGTTGACCTGTAACGCAACAGTTGCACGTCATTAGTTTGTGTTTATGCATATATATATATTATGGACCGACATAGTCCGCCGGCAAATTTATTTATCCATGTTGTCTGTTCTCATAATGTGTCACATAACGAACTGAAAATGAACAACTCAAGTATATATATATATATATATATATATATATATAAAGACCGATGTCGTTGACGAAAACGGTTAAAGATATACAAATATGTCGTATCTGCAACCGAACAATAAAAGATAAACTGATCAAGAAGACGTTTAGTTGCTCATGACTTATCTGGCAAACACCACCTTTCATTTTTTCAATTCGTTTAGCGCATTAAGCTGACTTTACCAAGTTAGCCACCCGCAAGCTACGGTGGTACTAGTGTTGTTGTTCTCAGTGCTATTATTGTTGCATTCCGCGATTGTTCGCAGACTCGCAGACAGCTCAGCTCGACTCACCTGTAGCAGTGACAGATTCGTCTGTTCGGCGATCAGCTTCTTCTCCTCTTCGCTGGGGTACGGATGCACAATATGAGCGAAAAGCCAAGCGCGCATCAATTCGGTCGCTTGCTTGGGTAGAACGCCCCGAGACGAGCTACCGGCGCTGCCAGCTGTCGTTGTAGCCGATATAGCCCCACCGCTGCCTAAGCCTGCACTAGGTTGTGTGGTGGCAGCTGCTGGGGTTGCGGTCGTCGCAGCGCCTCCGGAGCGTGGCGAGATCCTTGAGCCTCTCTTAGCCAGAGGCGGGACGCTCGCTTCCGAGGGACCACTGCCCCCCTCCTGTGAGTTTTCACCTACGTTGCGGTGGAGCCAGCGGAAAGAGCAGAACCAGCCAAAGAATGCGTGCAAATGTTTAGTGTCCGCAGTAAGTAGCTTGTACCTCATTGTCTAGGTCCATCCTTGAATTTGACCAGTGGAGCTTTCGCTTTTACATTGGTTTAGCATGCCAATAACAAGGACACCTACTTTCACTGTATAAAGGTAGAGGCAGTGCGCATTTTTCTCATCTTTAAATCACTATACTTGACCTATATGGTTATCACGTGTTAATGGCATTAGTTAACGTCAATTCGAACGGTGGCCTGCAATTCGAAAGCCAGTGAACTCTGGGGATACTTGGCGGCATTTTCATCCGAATACACCAGTACGTACAGCTTCTCAGTCAAATAACTCCTTCTCTTGCAGTTTCTCGTAATGTACGGCGAACCACAATGATATCAAAAATGGATAATTTCACCGTCACTTCTAAACAAGATATGAAGACCCCCATTCCATTATTTGAAAAAATCATTTAGCGAGTTCTACAGTTCCTTCAAGTCTGGCCAAACTACGTGTGAACACCCTGTATATACATTTATAAAGTATTTAATGATCTAGAGGGTATAATAAAAGATTATTGCAAATGGACTGGCTTACCTCCGCTTCCACTGCTTAGAAGATCACAGTCGTCCGAATCTACATCCTCGTCAAAATGAGCATCTTTAAGCAGTTTCGAGGAATGCATCTTATCGCGCAGGCAAGCGATGTAGCGTTGACAGAAGTTGTTGCGAAGCTCATCAACTTTCCGAAGCTCACCCAAATGGATTCGCAAAACCTGACAAAGCAAATTGTCAACATTGAATATGATGTCCTTTATTCAACCACATCATGTGTATATATATATATATATATATATATATATGGTCCGCAAAAATATGGGATACGAAGCACAGCTTTACGTCTTTGTACACTTTGAAGTACAACTCAAAGCGCAGAAAAACTATCTAATATAAAAACCATATTCTTCTGGGGGGAAGGCACAGATTAGTATCACTTAGGCCGTGATTTTGGCTCAGGCTACATGTATCTGTGATTTTCTTCTTATTTAGTTAAGTCACAGGACATTTCAGTGAAATCTATGATAACAACAGTTCCAACCGAAAGTAATATAAATATATGCTTCCCAGACAACATTATACAGCGTGGGCATGCACGAAGCTATCTTATGTATATATGGATATATATATATATATATATATATATATATATATGGGGACGGGACGGAGCATGGAGATTTGAGTCGATCATTCTAAAGATTTGCAGTTAAGTGTTAAGATATAAAAAATGCAGATCGCTAATACCTGTAGAGCATCAACCATGAGTTGGTCGATGGCGCTCTCTCCTCCGCTCCAGCAGGTCGTATTTTCAGCGAAAGCTTCGAGCTCACGCTTGAGTTCTGTGGCGGACGGCTCGGCTCCACAAGTTCGCGTCGCGAGCTCGCATTTCTCAAACAGCAGAGCGAGCAAAGGAAACAGTGGATGTCTGATGTGAAAACAGAAAGCATGCACGCACAATGAGACAGCAGATTAGAGCGATGTTTTTTTTTAGATTTCCCGTAAGGCAATTGCCCGTGTACGGATGTTTCATGTCATGGCATTAAGTTTACTCCACTCCGGCATTTACCTTGTCTAAATTGGAAACCATGCAAACCAATTTAAGAGTGGCCGGTCTGGGTCTCGAACCCAGTCCTCCCGAATGCAAGGCAAAGGCTTTGCCACTAAGCCATCTTGCTCGGTGTGTAGCTATATTATCACACATGTTCCGTGTTTACACAATACTAATCCGTGCGTACACGGAGCAACACAGCGTATACACAGCGCAATGATCACAGACCAATCAAGTGATGCGTGTTGATCCCATTGCATATACTCTAAAGAACCCTGATACTCTCTGATACAGCTTAAAGGCCACTACCAGGCCGCTACGGGAGAACGATAGAAGGCTACTTGAGCTTCAGAGCATACACAAAGCGCTCCACATCCTAAGCTTCGTCATGAATTACCTAGCTTGGCTATACCGTCGTGACTAAAGGCGTCACGCAGATTCACACACATTTGCAGGTTCGCTACACTTCGAGAATAGGCGGACGCTAAACTGCTCGCCTCATTATGACCATGTCCTTGTACGAAACGAGACAAGAAGTAAGCTACCTTCAGCATTGAGCAAAACAAACTCGTAACACAAAACCGTCACGCATGCGACAATGTATGTCTTCGAGCAACTTTGCTGACTCATTCAGTACGGTACTCGCAGCAGCAGCAGCCGCCGAGGTCAATTGAAGGTTACTCATCGAATATTCAATAAACTATTAAAACAGCAGCAGCAGCGGCAACAAACAACGCCCAGACCTGAAAACGTTTCATACTGTAATGTGTAAAGATGTACACATTTTTAAAAACGTGTGAAACTAGTTATAGTCGATGAGGCAGTAAACTCTACCTGAGGAGGGCACGCTTGACCATTTCCGTCTCCTCGGGTCCCAGCTGGTTTTCGGGATCCTCGTCGATGTCGGCTGCAGTCGCGGCCGTGACTGCATTGGCGTCCCGCCCGCAGAAGCCATTGTTACGTCGATCGACAACGAGACACGTTTTGCGGTCGTCCGAAAAGCTGTTCCTCGAGTCCTCCTTCGCGCACGAATCCGTGTCGTCGTCAGTCGTCGAGCTCACCGTCACCGTCGTCTTCGCCATCCGTTGCGGTGACGTGCTCGACGTCAATATCGACGTCATCCTCCAGATCAACCTCCTGATCTGGTTCGGACGAGTCCGACATCCTTAATGACGAACAACATCAAATAGACCAATCATAAGAGGCCAATCATATGTGGCGTGTGGTGCCACCCACCACACGCCGCAGCACGTGTATGCAGCGCAAGGCATGTGAAATGGTAATCCGCTCGTTAAACAGATATACCCGAGCAGAAGTTGTCAACGAACGGGCGAAGGAAGTTCTACAGTATTCTGACTTCATTTCGGGGTTCACGATCAGGCTCGAATGATAAGTAGGGCGATTAGGGTGCGATCAATGGCATCATGGTTAAGAAATGTACTCCTCTCTTCCAGTCTACCTTCGGCCGAATGAAAGTTGTCCACGTTTAGGTCAGTCGCAGGGCGCGATCCAGGACTATATGATACTGATGCCACGGAAAACGAGGTTTGCCAACTTTTTGGGTACCCAACCTATCGTGGGATGTTTGTCTCGCAATAGTTCGTGTTGTAACTACGTTTAATGAACATATGAAAGCAGAGAAATTTGATATATATATATATATATTTTTTTTATTAGGTTTATTCAAGGAATGTTTAGTCTGTTAATATCAAATTTCCAGTTGAGTTGGCGGGTTACTCTCCTTGAGAACATGTAGTTCAGAGATCGTTGAGTCACTACAAACTTTAAATTAATATTTTTCTCATGCCGCGAAGTCATATGGATGGCATTAAACATCTTTTACATCAATTCTGTATGTTTTTTTCCTTAATAGTAACGAAAATATCAACACATATAGGTCAATTATGCAGGCCTGAGAACACAGACCTAGTCTACCTTTTAGAGGAAATACGGCACTCATACGGTACACATGTAGCTTTAACAATGTTGTCATAGAATATGTTAAATTAAATTCCATCTGATACGAAGCGTACATACGATACGCTTATAGGTTTCTCGATCATATAGGATGTCTAATCGGGTCATTAAAGATAAACTCCATGTTTTCTCATTACTTCCCTATGTGTAATTGTTTGTTGGTTATTGCTTGTGTCTGTTTGATATTGTTGCTGTCTTCAGTGCTGGGTTAGCGCGCAGGTGACCGTTAAAGTCTCGAGCTATAAACCCTAACGCATGCAATGTCTCTGATAAAACGTCATCTATCTATCCGACTGATTTGTATATCTCTGATACAACGTCATAGTATCTACCCGACTGAATCTATTCTGAATCCTAATGAGACTAATTTTTCTCTTATCAGCAAAGTGAGAAAGCATATACACTACTATATCAGTAGTAGTAGTAGTAGTAGGAGCATTTATACAGAACGTGCCTACATACTTCTGTCACATTTTTGTGCGTTGACTCTTGAAATTGAACAGCATTTGGCATAAACCACAAACATACATATATCTCTCTCTGTATCTCACGCTTGCACTCTCTCTCTCTCTCTCTCTATTCTGTGCACTGACAGAAGACAACATATTCGTTAGCAAAAAACAAATGTGTCTAGTTACCACCGCCCAGCTCCGCGCGGCATTTCATTGTTGATGTTGTTGTTGTTGTTGCTGTTGTTGATGGTGCGCTGGTGGTCACTTACCTGGCGAGGAGATCACCGCACGTAGTCAACACCGGAGCCGTGGCATTGAATCACAGGGGCACAAGCAGGAGGCGGAAGGATATCGACGACGACGACAACGACAACGACAGCAAAATAAGCTCGGTCTCTCGCCACCTGGTCGCCAGTCTATTGTTCTGACTATCTCACATTCGCTCGCCTCCACAGCACAACAGCGAAAAAAAAAAAAAAAGAATCAGGCACCGGCTGTAGCAGTAAATGCAGTAGCAGCCGCCGCCACCACCATCACCCTGAAGACTCCTGACAATAAATAGATCGAGCCCGTTCTACTCGTTGTTGCTGTCGTCGTCGTCGTCTCCTGTGTTTGTTGCTGTGTTGTCCTGCGCTTTGTCCTGCGCTCGAGGGGCGGCTGTGGCAGCGGCGGCGATCATCAGGAGGCATCAATATGTTATTGTTGTTCTCCTTGTTGTTGTTGTTGTTGTTATTGTTGCTGCTGCTGCTGCTGATGACAGCTCTCGGACTACTGAATCGGAAAACAAACGGACAGAAAAAGAGCCAGCCAGCCAGCCATCAAATGAAACGGTGTGCTGACGGCGGCGACAACTCCCCCGCCGTCCCGAGCACGCATCAATCAATCAAGCTTCCCTGAGTGGGAGAGGAGGTCTCGTCGCCGCGCATAGAATCTCGCATGGGTGGGAAAGAGAAATCGACCGACGACGAGACGGGGTCTCTGTCGCGGTCATTGTTGTGTTGTTGTTGTTGTTGTTTTTTGTTGATGTTGCTCTTGTTGTTGATGTTGTTGCTTTTGTTGTGGTTGTTGCTGTTATTGTTGACGTCGTCGTCGTCATCGTCGTCGCCCTTGTCGTTGTAGGCGGCCCTTGGTTTTGATCGTCATGTATATGTCGTAGTTGGGTCGTTGGCTAGAGTCGTTAGAGAAACGCCCAGAGAGAAGCTTCATTGGCTTCCCGGAGCTGGAGATTTCAGATAAGCGGGCAGGAAGGCGGCCTGGCCGAGTCGGTCACTCGCTGCCATACTTGAGCCCAGGCGAGGTCTATTGATCGGTGTTTACGAAGCAAGCCGAATTGGTTCGCCAAGAGGAAATGTATCGGTCGGTATTCAAGGTGTCAATCTTATCGCTCCAACACCAGTGTTTGAAAAACCTTGTAGGTATAATCGACAACCGAGATTTGCCTATAGTTAGATGGTAGGTTTTGTTCACGTTTGCTTTTAAATAAAGTCCTATATATTTCCCATCCGCGGGCCTGCGATATATGGGGCTGTTAGCTTTAACAGCTTTTGCAAGCGCACCCGGACTCCAACTGGCTCTAGAACTCAGACTGAACCGACAGTGAGTGCTAGCGACTGATCATTTTCATCCATGCCTCTTCGGGCAGAATCCCTATGTCACAACGCATTCTAAGATGTCCTACCGTGGAATTTCTAAGCGTAGAAAAGTGCCGGACAAGCTCGTCAAGTTATCCTCCTTAGGATCATTGAGGGTTTTGTCAGAAGCTAATGTTAATTCGGAAAGTGGTTCTACAGTATTCTTATTTCAATTGCAGGACATGTCGATGAATGTTGGGGGTGCCGCGATATAGTTTCTCAAAACGGTTTTCATTGACGTACTTCCCGCAGCTCTAACCGCCTTGCGGTCGCAACTGTCCAGGCGGGCAGATTTTTGTTTCCGCTGTGTTCCATTTACGGTGCCAATGCTACATTTTGTTGACGGTATGACGTAGCCGCCGCAATTCGGGAGAAACATAAAGCGCGCTTGACTTGGGTGCCCTATTGTAGTAGTTTAATTAAACCGTCACTAACTCAAAAAGTATACGAGAATCGCTGGCTAAACGAAGGTGAAGTTAGAGCAATTTAAGACTGCACTATGATCTATACACATGTACCCGACGAGGGTCTAGTCGCTTCATCAATGGCAAGGAGCAAGAGCTCCCTTGCAGAAAAAATAACAAGTAGTTCTTTGAGCCGCGGGATCGATAAAGGACGTTACCGTTTGCGCCACCCATAACAATGCAGCGTCGGCGTATTGCTACATAAAGATGACGACCTCCTATACAGTGGGAGACCGAGAGATCTTCCGAGCGCTCCGGACACCTTACAGCGATTCTGCTTCAAAAACAGCTTAGCGGAAACATCGTTACGACAGAAACGAAAAAGATACGGCGGCCCGATGCCCACGATCGGCTTCGGGACACCTCCATCCAATACGTGCGAGCCAATTGTGCTATCTGGATCAACGCTTTTACTGTCAGAGGAACAACATTTGGAACTCATATTGCGGAATGCATCGCTAAAAGTATTTCAGCTAAGTCAACGATACAAAACTCCCAGAAAGGTGTCTGCAGTGGAAGCTGCGTTAGCCCTGTACAACCAATCTTCGTCTAGGGATTCAAACAATGGGGTTCGGCGACGTGGTCTAGGGGCGCTGAAGAGCCACCCAAAGTATTTCTTTATTCGCCTCAGACAATTTAATCCCTTAAGACTAATAACTTTGTGAAGGCATCCTGCCCGTCCTCAGACAAATAGGCAGCTATTCAGATTGCTTGATATGTTCTCATGCAAGGAAGCCATGACCCTGCCTGATGGACTTGCCGAGATGTCGAGTTGTGCCACAATGTGTACACCGCACTGTCGTCCCAACTGTGTCTGTTTAGCGGTTATGGCCAATATATATATATATATATATATATATATATATATATATATATATATATATATATATATATATATATATATATATATATATATAAATATATATATATATATATATATATATATATATATAAGTTCGTCCGAAAATCCAGTGCCCACTTATTATTATTACGATTATGCGAACAGAGCAAGATAAATCTGGCTTAAAAGTTCATACTTATAAAATAGCATATGTTATCTCAAACCCTTTTTTTAGCGCTGCCTGATAGAAGACTAGTATAAGCCATACCTAGAAAGAATCTGGGCTGGGCCGGAGCTCCGTACAGCGCAACGGACGACTGTTGACGACTACGATCTCCTGGTCTTCTATGTGGAGATGTAGGGCGGAGCAGTTCCCCCGTCCTACCAGAAGTATGGCGTCGCTTTTGGCGGGAGCGAGAGCGAGACCCGCCTCCTTTTTTCGGGGTGACCCTCAGCCAAGATTTAACGTCCACAGGACTGCTCTTCGCATTGCTTCATAGACGGACCCCCATAAATACAAATGTGCAACGGTGGGACTCAAAGTCGCGCACCTATGTGTCTGCTCCGGTCGTGAGGCGCAGGCGAATGCACCACGTCATCGGGCTCGACACACAACAGTTAGCTGGACGTAAAGATAGTGCATCCAGTGGGCGACATCGGCAAGTGCTTCATTCGCACGGCTCTGTAAGAGATACGGGGTCCGGGCCTGGACGGTGAGAACAAGGTCGTCGGTATAGGTTAGGAGGTCGACCCCGGGGGAAAGGTCCCTTAGCCGCAGCACGTCTTCGTATGTTATGTTCCATAGCAGGGGGGGGGGAAGTGTGGAACCCTGTGACATCCCTGCAGTCATGTTTAAACTGGTTTTCTGAGACAATATCGTTTTTATGTCATACTATTATATATAATATATATACGTTCACTCCCTCATGTAATAAAAACGACCAATATAGGTTACGTTATTCGCTTAGTACAATTTTGGTTTTTGCTGCTCGGTCAATGACGAACGATAAGGGTGTTTTCCTTCCTTCTCTAAAGTGTAATAAAATGAAATGACAAATAAAACACTTGAACCATTTTGGACGATAGACGGAATGTATTATTTATGTACTGGTCGATGTTTCTCCTTGGTCTGTTATGGTGCTTAAAACGGCCCCGCTACAAAGCACTTCGGGAACTCGGTTTAAAGGCACGTCTTTAATGACAATGAAGATATTGCATCTAACCAGATACACAAAAAAGAGAGTTAAACTACGGACTAGCTCTGATCATCAAGCTATGATGTATTTATATATAGAACACAGTACGCTGCCAAGGCCTTTGCCTAAACTGTGTCATTGCAATCGGAAACAATAGGGATTTTGGTCCTCTTGCAACCTAGACTTCGTACATATTTCCACCACAAATATATATATATATATATATATATATATATATATGCATTTATAGGTGTCCACTCGTTTGTCGATGATAGCACATGTCTTCGTGGTTGAGCTCTGCGTGTCCACACGAGCAGCGAAACGTCCACAGTGCGTTCGGTGTGTGAGTGAGCAAATGGTCAAGGATGTTGACCACATGAATCTTGCACAGGCCACAGCAAAACAGGTTGAACCGGTTTGAGCTGGACTGCGTAAGTCGAAGCAACTGCCGACAACGGGACAAGCACAAAGACGCCCCCAGCACACGCACACAAAAACACAAAACGAAACGATATAACCGCAAAATCTCAATTTGAATGAACAATGGAAGTCAACAGTCAAAATACGGCGACGGGTTGTCGAGCGTTTTGAGTTTAAAGCGTACCGCTTATGGCAACAACAAACGGCGGCGCCAAGGTGACGTAGATAGCCTATGCCCATATAGGTGTCCGCAAACGAGGACAACAAAGATATGTCAGGATGAAAACCTTCCCCCTCTGAACATCTAATGACAGACGTTGCAGTAAATACTCGCCCGCCCTCTTGTCTCCTGTAGCGAGCGCCAATCTTTTCCCGACATCCTTGAGCAGTTTCGTCGTGAGCGAACCCAGGCGCCCCCCCCCAATGTCTCGAATGCAAGCGGTGAGAACAAGTGTAGATAACTGATGCTTGAATATTTTCTGCACTTGGCTGCTTCCGCTAGGGCTACCGCGTGTCCAGGGCGGGCTGCGCCCGTACCGACCATTGAGGGGGCTAAAGAGTCGGTTACGGTCATATATATACCGTAGGCTATATATGTATAGGTTACGGTCATATATATATATATATATATATATATATATATATATATATATATATATATATATATATATATTCATATATGTAGCATGCAGAATAATAAACTGGAGTAACAAATAACGATAGGCGGTCACAGATCGATTACCTGATGGAAACGCTCGGTGTGGAATGCATCGAAGTGTAACCGCACAGCATCGGCGCTGGTGTCCGTGTAGCTACATCGAAGACATCTGTTGGGTGACGAAACAGATAACTGAAGACCACAGCAGGAAAATGCATCCAGGAATAGAGGTCTACCGTCACGCTATGCGGGTCTGCATGAACCCTTTTACTTAGTAGCATTTGCTTGAAATCATTTTAATTTAGGCTATACTTGAGGATCGCTTACCATCATACCTATCATATTAGTCTGCGAACTGTGCATAGGATTTAGGTTACTTATAACATATATTCGCATTTGCTTGAAATCGTTTTAATTTAGGCTATGCTTGAGGAACGCTTAGCATCATATTGATCTCCGAGCTGTATCTTACATATTACTTATAACATATATATATATATATATATATATATCATCAGCATGGTCTCGAAAACTGCAGTAGCAGCAGCGGTTCGATTATAAGTTATGTGTACGGGACTGACCTGTACTGATCCGCGACTCGGTGTTGTTCGAGATGCTCGGCAAGTGCGGTGGCGTCACGGAAATTCTGCAGCAGGCAAAGCGGACACGCTACCGCGTCGAACGGACGAGAGCACTCACCGACGTGTCGTACGTAGTCCTGCAGATCGCTACTGGTCCAATGACAGCGGACGCATGTCAACGGCTCTCCGACACGTTGACGATGCTCGGCCGTATGTCGGCCGAAGCAACGACTGTCGTACGTGAAGTAGTCGCAAAGGTTGCAGGATATCGCCTGCATGTGGCGGCGGGAGATGGACCCGTTGCCGTCCGTATCCACCACCACCACCGCCACCACGTCGTGCCCTGCCGCCACAGGTGTCGCCAACGACTCAAGGTACGCCTTGACGTCAGCCAGAACCTCGTCGCTCCACTCGTGAAGTACTGCGGGACGCCCGAGCAGAAGGCGGGGCAGAACGCCGCCCGGTGTGTTGATGCGAGGCACATGCGTGACGGTCGGATCGAATCGGTACGATGAGGTGCTGGTTCGGGCCGCCGGGGCCGGAATCTTCGAGTTCTTGCCATTTCTGCCGTTACTACTGGCGCTGCTGCTGCTGCTGTTGCTGCCGCTGGAGCTGAAGATGATCACTTCGAGACAACACTTCACAGCGCTAATGACACAAGCGTTCAAATCGACAACAAGCTCTGTTCCGTCGTCGAAGGTTGCCGAAGGTTGGACTAGTTCGAGCACGTCGCCCTCGCTTATTAGTCGAGGCCTAGACGGCCTAAGACCTGGTCGACGCTTGACGTGGTCCGGGTCCACAATAGCCGATATGTCGAGGCGACAGCTACAATTCGTCCGTTTCTGTAGAAGATAGAGGCTTAGAAATCAGAGAATTAGATCAAGCAGCGTTTGCTTTTAGCTGTACTAGCACCAATTAGTTGTGCAGTACACGGCTAATTTTTGTGCGCAGTCGAGCTACAAAAAATCAAATCAACTAATAAACAAAATTAGTTCGTTTGCTTTCTTTGGACACCTCGATGCTTTCGATGCAGAGTTCTTATGCAGGGCTAACCCTTAAAGGTACGATTTGCAAACACCGCAAATATCGCCCGCAGAATCACCGGAACTCAACTAACAAGGGACAACTGAGACCTCAGTTAGTCCGATTCATCTGTACTGGTCCTACGTTCGCCTGTAGGTATGTAGGCGAGATGTTGGAAAAGTACAAGCTCTGTTTCGTTTTGTTAGGGAATTGATGGGGATGGCCCAGCCACTGAATCTATTGTCAAGCTGCATCCAGAACCTTTTGTTCCATCAATGTAAGTTCCTAGAGTTTGTATCAAGCCTAGTCGAGCCTAAATCGACTACGCCTTGACTTGACTTTGGGTGCTGTTTCCCTTCGAGGGACTATAGGACCAACAGCTTCCGGAGTCGTTGCGATAAATTCCCAATCGCGGATATATATATATATATATATATATCCGCGATTGGGAATTTATCGCAACGACTCCGGAAGCTGTTGGTCCTATAGTCCCTCGAAGGGAAACAGCACCCAAAGTCAAGTCAAGGCGTAGTCGATTTAGGCTCGACTAGGCTTGATACAAACTCTAGGAACTTACATTGATGGAATGCAGCCGGCAACAACTGTTCGGCGACCGGCGAAAAGTTGATTATTCTTATTATTTTTATTTATAATATTACTAACCTTTAATATTCAACTAACAGTGAACTCATGGTTTTCATTTAAACGTGCGCCGTCATCATTTTAATATATTGGATGAAGTAGTCTTAGCAACAAGAGGCTCGTGTAGGATACAAGATATTGTGACAAAGCGCTCCACCCTCTGGAAAGTACAACAATGGTCCTACTGCGCACTACACTGTCTACGCATTATGGGGCGACTCGAATCGCTCCTAACAGGCCACGGCTTAACGGCCGCACTACAGCGACCGATCAAAACAGCTTTCCACGCCAAAACCTCAACGTCCTCAACCGTGGAAAAAATCTCCAGCAGATGACGAACCAATCAGTGGGGGGGGGGGGTGGGGAGGTGGACTCTAGACGCTCAATGCAAGTCAAACACTAACTACTAATCAGTATTCCTACACGAAACACACAAAAATCGTTGTAAATTCCGAACGACGGGGTCTGTCATCTTCTGATGTGCCAGTGCATGCCGCGGTACTTCGTGAATCAATGTATCGCCCAAGAAAGGATAGAGTCATTATTGTAATAAATTTACATTCCCGCCTTAAGTCAGCGTATTGTTCCCGTTACAATATATTGTGCACGGCTACTACACTGGCACTACCTTAATTACAATTACTACTTCTTACTACTTTTACTAAGTAGAGTTTTCGGGCTGCCCCTCAGCCAAGATTTAACGTCCACGTAACTGTTTTTCACATTGCTTCATAGACGGACCCCCATAAATACAAATGTGCAACGGTGGGGCTCGAACCCGCGCTTATGTGTCTCTTTCGGTCGCGAAGCGCAGGCGGAATGCACCACGCCACCGGGCTAATAATAATTTAAAAAAAGTTGCAATAATTTCATGGTGGCTAAAAAGCTTTGGCAAAGCATGTTTGTGCCAACAGTCCCGTACGCTAACGCTATTGTGAGTTTAGACGCAAGCATGGTAAACAGATTGGACACAATACAACGTGCAGTTGGCCGACATGCAATGCAATGTAGGGTAAACATGTGCAGCACAATTTATCGAAGGGGAATTCGGAGTCTCCAGCTTCTGGGCAAGGGAAGCACGAGCAAAGATATCGTATGTAAGCCGTCTAAAAAACATAGCCGAAAGTGAGGAAGAACAAAACTGGGCGGCCGAACTGCTCACAGCAAAACTGAGCAAAAAAATACAAGCAAATGGGATAGACGGCTAAAATTCCTTAAACGCAAATTTAAGTGCAATACGATGGATTTTTGAAGAACACGAGGTGATAACAAATAAACAGATAACCAAAAATGTGAAGAAGAAAATCGACAAAACAGCCGAAGAGAGCTGTAGAGAGGATATGGAGAGAAAGACATCCTTGCAATTGTACAGGCAACAAAAAAGGAATACGGCCGAAAATATATTATTTATTCGAACTCGCAAGCGTCCGGGCTGTTCGCTGACTGTAGGGCCGGTATGCTCAACACCCGACTGCTGGCGGCCAGATACTCGGAAATTGAAAGCGTTCGGTGTAGAGCGTGTGATATAGAAGAAGAATCCACCGAACATATCGTGCTGAAGTGCGACGAGCTAGGAGGAGTGAGAACAGTGCCCCTAGTCGAGGCATTAGGTTTCGGTCATAAACCATTATGGCAGGAGATAAATTAAATCAAACGCAGGCTAGGGAAATGGCACAGATTGTAAGGAACCATGGGAAAACGCCCCGTTAAAACAAGTTATTGTGTAATTAGGTAGTAATATAACCATCGTGATAATGCAATTAATAGTATGAATGCACGATGTTTGTTAAAACACATATAATGATACTATAGCAATAATATACAACTATATATACGGAGCCAGCAGCTCGCTGTATGACATACTACACAGCGAGCGCATCTGATTCTAAAGATATTCCACAAAGAATGGTAAATAAAACTCATTTATAATAATAATAATAATAATAATAATAATAATAATAATAATAATAATAATAATAATCTTATAACAATATGCGACTGCATTTAACCGACAAGTAGGCGGAGAACAAACAATAACGACAACAACAGCAGCAACAGCAAGAGCATTTCTTGAAACTTGTCGTCAGGCTGCATCAGGCAAAGTACCCACTCGGATTCGCTTCACCTGAACGGCGATCTTCTCGCAGTGACGCTTTGGTGACTCAAGCAAGTCCAAGGCATTTTGTATTTGATGAGCCAGTTGTTGGTTGTTGGCATCGTGGCCTTCTTCATTTTCATCCAGATAGTCGCCGCTGTCCTCGTGCCCAACAGCCGAGCAGCTCCTTTTGCCGTCCGTGAGGTTCTCTGGTAAGAAGAGGCAACCCTTAAAGGCCGTTACGTCAAACGATATCGCATCTGTACGTCGCGTCGAGTCCTTACCTTCTGTTCTAAGGTGTATATATTTTCATCTCTTTTATGTTTTTAATTATAGACAAAACATTATTTGATCCGGTGCACACGTTCATAAGAAGACTATTGTTACCTCCTATATATATAGGCAAAAAAAAGCAAAATGTAGCATAGGAAATAAGAACGTGTCCCTACGAAAGAAATTAAGTGCACGCTTGTATGTACAGGAGCCCGTTTTATCTATAAGGGCTATGTCTGAACACTAATCACACGTTTCGCTAGAGATACTGCGTCACTGAATAAACTAATAATAATAATAATAATAATAATAATAGTGGAGTGAACTAATTCTTTTAAAAAACTTTGCAATAATACGTTCAGACCTCACAACTGTAATATTGTTTAACATATAAAAATAATAATACAAATAATAATAATAATAATAATAATAGTAATAATAATAATAATTATTATTATTATTACAATGAACACAATAAGAAGCAATTTACAATTGTAGATTGCTTACACATTTTGCGCACCAGCTGCTTCGTGAAGCCAATCTAAATGGTTTAGGTTGTTCTACAAAATGATTTTCTTGATTTTTTGATGAACCTCAAATGTCGTTTGTTGCCGGGCAACTTGAATGGGCCAGTATATTAAGCTGCTACCAGTAGACGGGCTTACGTGGTTCGTTGTGTGGTCGCTAGGTCGTCGAATCAATGCATAGTCGTCTGGAGAAGTATGCGCAGAATGTCTCGCCCGCTTTACGCTAGGTAGATCGGCCCAGCCAATGCTCTCTGACGCTAATTCACTGAGCGCGGTTTGATCCGCTTCCATCTCGACCGAATACGGACGCTTCACTCCAGTTGTCATGATGACGGCCCACCGGACGTGAACTGCGTGAGGTGTCGTTCCCGCACACAGGTTCTCAGCTGTCAATGCATTCCCGTGCTCGTACTGCTAGGAGTAATGGTACGAAGACGACGGCGATCTGTGTGTTTGCTTTGACTTGCAATCGTTTCCTTTACAATCTCCTCTGTTGCACAATAGCACTGCAAACCATAATAATACTAATAATAATAAGCCGCTCCTAGGCCGGTCAATTGTTGCACGTCTGTGGCACGTGCATTCCGACACGTTTCTGTTCCCTGTTAATTAGAGTGGACGTGAGGCGTTGACCTCACCGCCGTTGATGTTTCGCGACAAAACTGAACATGGCCCGGCCGCGTCGGGCGCACACAACATCAGGGGGATCCTTCTCGACAAGGTCATATTGGTCATAGCCGTTTGGACGTGATCAAGACGGACCCTGTACATACAGACGGTACGTGCATATGCACGACTGACACATTTTTATGTGCATGCACACATCCCATGTGCTTAATGCGAGTATGCGATGGTTTACGATCTGCAATGGCCACCATATAGCTGGATACTTTCCTAATTACAGTGTTGTTTAACAGCAAGCTTGCTAGCGCAAAAACATGCTACAAAGAGGATAACTGCGTAGTCCTAACAGGAACCGCCATCAACGTCATTGCAATGTATTCAAGTCCTTCAGAACCTATTTCAACACTGCTGGAGAAATTAGTACTATGCCTCGACATGGTGGCCTTACACAAAGTGACTGTACTATGTGGTGATCTCAACTGTCGGCTTGCAAACCAAGATGTTTAAGAACGGTATCACTACTCAATGCCTTGGCATCTCGCAGTATGTGGATTATATCTACAGCTGAAGATTCGACCTTCGTCGCGCCTCACGGACAATCTACGATTGACATTTTCGCCACAAATGCTAACCCATGTAATGTCAAGTACAGGGGGTGCAGGAGAAAACTCTGGCGTTCGGTGCAAGGTGGCACCTGCCCGTTGCAATGGAAATATCAATTCAACCGCAATTTACAGATCGCGGGCGGCCCTGTCTAAGTCGCAATCTGAATCTCAGCCTTTTGACTGTTACTTCGCGAAGCATATACCCAGTGCCAACCGTGATCAACGTGGAATCCTATGCCACCAGCGTTCGAAGTGCCATTACTGGTAGCGCTCTGCAACAAACAGAAAGCAAGCGAACAAACAGAAAGCACGCTCCATGGTACAAGCCAGGAGTGCGCTTCTTGCAAACATTATATGGTTCGAGCATACATTCTAGCAAAAATCCGTTCGGAGATGACGTAATTTTATACTAGATTAAGTCGTGACTATAAAAGAGTTGTAAAGAACGCCATAAAATAATATTGTAACGAAGTTACTGTGTACGCATCATAGCTCAATTCAAATAAGTTCTAACCGACCACGTCCAACGGCCACAGCGCCCGCGCCAGAATCTCAACGTACACAACGTTCACCGAACAAGACATGTCTCAACCAGCCGGTCCGAGAACAGCCACAGCCTTTCGCGCCGAAACTCCAACGTCCTCCGCCGTCCAAACGATCATCGGCCGACATCGGGAGAGGGTCGACCTATGATCGGCAGTCACTTCAAGTCAAACAGTCACTTAGCCTGTATTCCTATACGAAACAAACACAAAGTGCTGTACATTTTGACCGATTTGAGAGCGACACCCTTTGGGGTGTCAGCACGCCGCGGTGCCTCGTGAACCAATAATAGACCGAGCAGCATGGCTTAATAATCATCCGTTGCTCGGCTGTGCTTTGCATTAGACCTAATGCTACGTGTCGCCATTCATCGTTCCTGAGTCCCTCGGGCTGCAGTACCCGTCCGGATGAGTCTACATCCCCAAGCTGACTTGGGGCGTAACACAACAACGTTACAATATTAAGAACGAAAACAATGCAAGCTGCTCCTTGAAGCGCAACAACGACCCCATAAGTGGCTGACAGACAGGCGCGTTACTGCGTGTCCTATCCCACATGACATACTAAATGCTCATTTCCGTCAAATGTTTGCCAGTGCCATAACCGTTCCGAGCTGCGCTTCTGTGGTATTGTCAGTGTGGGACGAGCGCGTCACTGAAGCCCGCCAAGTCCTGTTGCGGCCTTTTAGCAATTCTGAAGTTATCGACTCAATAATGAAAGCACCGTCCGGGAAGGCCCCGAGGCTCGATTTGGTCACAAATGAGCATCTCAGACAAGCGATTCACCTTGCGCCCTACTTCACCAGACTTTTTAACGAGTTAATGAAAACGGTTCAACTACCCTCGGAATGGAAAACCAGCCTTCTTAGCATTATCCCTAAAGGAAAAGGGGATCCGTTGACTCCCTTGTCTTACCGACGTATCGCAAAGAAGAGCGCAATCTACAAACTTCTATAGGCTATCCTAGCCCGTCGATTAGAACATTTTCTTGAGGTTAACAGAAAGCTGCCGGAGCAGCTCTCAGCAACAACATGGCTTCAGAAGGGGCCGGTCAACAATAACAGCATGTGCTGTACTTCTAAATTCGAT
Organism: Dermanyssus gallinae; assembly: GCA_003439945.1. Lineage (NCBI taxonomy): Eukaryota > Metazoa > Arthropoda > Arachnida > Mesostigmata > Dermanyssidae > Dermanyssus > Dermanyssus gallinae. The sequence goes on along the minus strand of QVRM01003767.1, from coordinate 11,858 downwards.
ACAACGGGCACTTCAAAGGGGCTTATCTATTTGCTGTATTTGTAGACTTTAAAGCGGCCTTTGATACGGCCGCACGAACGATTATACTCGACAAGCTGGCTTTTTGGGGGATCTCATTGAACACATTGGAGCTTATAAAAGGCATTTTACAGGAAGGACAAGTTATTATAGATGACGGAGCCGCTAAACACATGGCAATCTTACAGACTACTGGTGCTGCCCAAGGTGATAATCTTAGCCCCCTGCTGTTTTCGGTGCTGGTAAGAGACCTTCCTGAAGAGATACGGAGTCGGCACTCGCAGGTAGACGTCCTTATGTATGCAGACGACTTGGTGTTATATTCTCGCAGTCGATTTCATTTGCCACAATCTCTTGCGACCTTGCAGCATTACGTTTATCAAAACCAGTTGGAAATAAATATAAATAAAACAAAGGCAACGAAGTTTAGACGTGGAGGGAAATTGGCTGGAATCGACGAACTACGGTTAGGCTTAAAATCTATAGAATGTGTCTCGAACTTCTCCTACCTGGGGGTTATGTTCTCGTCTCAAGGTACAAACTTCTCGAGGCACATTGATGAACGAATTCGGAAAGGACTACAGTCCTTTCATAGTATCCGAAAGTCTCATAAACTATCAGTGGACCTTGCCGTTCACCTCTTTAACCTGAAGATTGCGCCTACTGCTTCTTACTGGTATACAGGTGATATGGCCGCATCTATCGAAGTCAATCTTTAAGACGCTTGACCAAATCAAGGCCGCTTTTCTAAAGAAGGTGCTAAGAGTCCAGCGCACTAGTCTCAACAGATTAGTCTATTTACTGGCGTCGACTCCGCTATTTGTTGAGAATTTAAAAAAATACACGTGTTACCGAAAACAGGCAGCTTTAAACGAGTACATGTCTGAATGGGAGAACAAGATGGCAGACATTGACCCGCTCTTTTATGAAACTTAGGTAATGACGTGTAATTCGTGGAAGCGCTGCAACTATGAGAATAGACACCCAATTGCACGATTTGCTGTACATGGCTTCCACATGAAGATCTGGATTCGAGAGAAGTTCCATGAAATTTCCTCGTTATGCTTGTGCAAACTCTGCGGGAGACAGTATGACTTATATCACCTTCAACAATGCGATAGAGCAGTTCTGTTGACTCGACTTTTAGAACAGTGATGAATATATATATATATATATATGTGTGTGTGTGTGTTAATGTGTGCTTTCTCTGTACGCGCAATATTGTAAACCAACCATCGGTTAAAAAAGCTATTATGTAGATTGCTAACGAGGATACTTTCCTAATCCTGTACAGAAGTCGGCTAGACGAGCCGGGCGAGCTCGACACTGCCAGCATTTGTAGCTAGCTTTATCATTTTATAAATGGATGTTCACGGTCACTACTATATGATATATATATATATATATATATATATATATATATGTGTTTATTTAAATTTATAGTTACAGGAATATATGATATATGAATATGCTATAATAATATTTTTTTCAATTTAAATACGTTTATTTCGCTTAAATTGATTATAATATACCCTTAATGTGAGGCTGCCCTTATAGTCGCTTCAGATGCAGGGTAAGCAAAATGCATCTGGCCAACGCCCATTCCTATGTGGAAGCAGTTAAGTGCAAGCTAATGTGTGCTAAATTCAGCCACACACAGCAACACACCGGGATTTCCAAAAGCCAAAATATCCTCTTATGCTTGCAGGTAGCCGCGCTTGGACACGCTGTATAGGTAAACTTTTTAACATGCCATGTACCGTGTCAATAAAATTCGCGCAAGATGCGAGTTGTTTATGAGAATATCGCAAACTTTCACCATCTATTGTATCCCGCCAATTGATATTGATAACTTCAATAAAAACACAGACTTCTATAGCTTTTAGCAAAGGCAAAGCTTCTGGCGATTCTTAACTTGACTTTTTTGCGGCGATCAGAAGTGGGTGAAATCGCTGACCATAGCGCTTCCACAAAAAAATATATCTACATCATTGGGTTAAGGTGGTTCAATCGTGTTACATACACGTTTTGAAAATTTACGCGTGGATCTTGTTTGATCTCTCATATTATGCATGCATAACGCCAAGCATTTTTAATCAATCCTATCGACGTGCCTATAAACACAATAGAAAAAGCACACCCCTGCAAAAGCCAGTCGTTACTATGACATGTTTATTGTTCTAATTAATATTAGCCGTATAGTGTTATTTAGCACATCCGAACGATAGTCGTTTTCTTCGTCATAGCTATCTACAGAACAATTCATCAGCAGGGCACCCCATGCGAGATTACATACAATCGAGGTTCATCAATGTTTGCACCCCTTTGGCACCTGCAATTGGCGTTCGCTGTAAAGGCACTTGCTTATCCGTTGCTCCATTGATTCTTCTCTCTCTCTCTCTTCCTCCACTTTATTTCGAGCTTACGATTAACTTGCACAAATAAGCAAACATTGCTGTGACGTATGGTATAATTACTGTAACAACTAAGTTGTAGTCCTAGCAACAGGTGCACGTTTTTCATTGCGTGGTGCACTACGTTGCCCTATAGATAGTGCACATATGTCGTCAACATGTGCCCAATAGGTGATGCACAAGTGGCACCAACATTACACTTGTTGTTCAGTGCAGCGCCCGAGCAAGTTTCGGCAAATAACCATAAGCGCGCTGGCTCACACTTCACCCTGGTAACGATAAATAAATAACTCCGACTGTTGAGCGCGCGCTCCAGTCATGTCTTAACTTGCCTTAGCTGCATTTCCTCGTATGAAGAAATACAAGGATCGCACATCGGGTATGCTACGCTCCCCGCCTAGCAAGACGGAGGAGCTCCTTCGCGAGTGCGTTCGTCCATCTTTCATTCGTTTCATAATCTTTTGTACGTTTGGGATTGGCTTTGACCGTTGCCGATACATATATATATATATATATATATATATATATATAATCCACACAAGGAATCTGACCGATGGTCACTATCGAGCCTTTCTTGTAAACCGTCTGTGGAAGACAACAACCCGTTAAGCCCTCTGATGTGATAGGCGAGAAAATCACACCGAGTCCTTAGAAGTGGTCGACCTTGACGAGAATGTGATTGTCCTTGACCTGGGAAGAGGCCACGCCTTTGATACTGTTGTCGAGTGACACGTTTTGCCACTCGGCCGGCATTCCACCCGAAGTGCCAGCTGACTTCAGTGCAAACGACCAATTATCAGGATTGAGGGCGGCGCAGTGCGGAAGACGAAGTTCGATAGGCTTCAGAAATTCGAGCCCATGAGGACCGCACATTACTAGAGGACTCAACAGAGTCTCGCCTGCAAGAACCGAACGTAGAAGCAACAGAAGTGTTACTAGTGAACAAATGACCACAATCAACTGCAGAGACATAACCCACGGAATTAGCTAAGCTAAAGAGAGAGAGAAAGATAATAACTTATTAAATTGCTTTTAAATGTTTATAGTTTATTAATATTATTCAGTATTATATGTATATATATATATATATATATATATATATATATATATATATATATATGTATATATATATATATATATATATATATATATATATATATATATATATATATATGGCAAAATTCACGACCGACAAAATTGTATTCAGATCATTTGAAAAATATAAGGATACAATTAGATGATTTGTCAAATCTTGGTCAGCTTTCCGCCCGACCATTCTACAAAATTTGGCAGCAGTTATTTCAGTGCATCGCTTCAACTTCAAAAACTTCAACGCAATCCAGTATCCTGCAAGTAGCGTTTCGTATCTTAATCATTAGCAATCGTAACAACAACACCATAGTGTTGATAGCAACAATTCGATTTGTAAGAGAGGCATTTGTACTACTACCACTACTACTACTACAATAAGTTTCTCCTTCTACAACGTAAGTGCCATACTTACCTCTACAACGATCGAGCGGCGGCAGCATCGAGTCGTCCTGGCACACCTTGAAGTAGACTTCCTGCTGGACGCCCTCGGGAATCGCACCCTCGGGAATGATGAGCGACACGCCCGTCCGTTCCGAGTAGAGGCGGCCGCCGGCAGAGCCGAACACGCCCGACACGTAGGCGACAACGGTGCCAGCGCCCGGTGGCGGTGGTGGATCGTCGGGACGATCACGAGGAAGGTCCCCCAGACTGGTGACCATTTTGGGTCGGGTCGGGTCGGACACACAGTCGAACATGGGGGCGGCGGCGGCGGCGCACACAAGCCCGGCAGTGATCCGATTCGATTCACGAATCGATCGTTTGTTTATACGAGAGACCGCATACAGATTGAGAGAGAGAGATTGGCAGCACCGCCCGTCGTCACAGCGCATCGTACCGCACACCACCACCAACACCCGTCAGACAGCCAGCCGCCGCACATACACGACAGACAACGAACAACATCACAATAGCACCAACATGCGGTTAACATCTCATTGCCCGACGCCACCAGCACAGGATGAATGCAATCAACCAGCCGAATGATTGATTAATCAATTATTAACCAATCGACCAGTACAACCAGCAACAATAGCAACCAAAACAACAATAAGGACGAAAACGACAGAATAACGGCGACAACGACAACAACAACAATAGCAGCAGCAGCAGCAGTAACAGAAACATCAACAACAGTAACAAAAGCTATAGCAAAAATACACAACCCAGTCACCACTTAATAATCGGTCAGTCAATCAAGAAAGATACCACTGGAGCGTGGATAGCATCCTACAAAAGAACGAAACCAAGAGACACGCCAGCTAGATGCCTACCTCTTTCGACTTTGCCCTTTTAGCATGATTCCCCTTTGCGTACCACTACGATTTGCTGGCTATATATATATATATATATATATATATATATATATATATATATATATATATATATATATATATACTAAACCCTACCAGTAAAACATACTGAGCGAGTAAGTATTTTGTAAGCGGGATGTGCTTTGAGTACGTCAAAATAAAGACTATCTCGGCAAGAACAGAGCATAGCGATTATATATTGAGTGTATACGCCTAAGCACAAGTTACTACCTGGAGTACGGGGCATTTTACTTTTCCCTTCCGTTCAAAAGTCTCGCTCTCTCTCAGTCTTCACCTTAACATACCCACACATACGTTTAATGGTTAAGTAACAGCAAGCGTTTAGGGTAGGCATCCGTGTGGTGTTATTCAGCGCCTTTAGGGTTAGCACAGCGTGTGAACGACAATAGTGAAAGGAAAGCTTGCGCATGTCACCTTTCGCAAGGCATACACGACAGGTTAGGTTAGTGGGTGCTCATTTTACCGGTAACCCGGCGCGAAGATTTCAGAGGTCACTCGAGGTATCGGATACAACGTCATAGCTTTATTTTATGCTTCAACTTAACTTTATGCACTATTTTTTCATGGCCTTTGTTTGTGTTTTTATATATTTATTTTAACTGATTTACCAACACTAGACCAGCAAAGCTGCAACAGCAACAGCGCAGCTTCCATTTTATTGATTGCAAGCTAACAGGAGAGAGCTGGCCGAACGAGCCTCTTCCCTGTCCATATTGATAACATTTTTCTTTCAACTCGATCGACTTCTGTTTCTGCAGCTTTCTCTGCCAAATATCCTCCTATTGCTATAGGTAACAGTAGCGCACGATTATGACAACACATAACCGATTGGCTAACATGACCTATACTAAACATGTGTGGCGCATGATTCTAACATAACCTCTATACTAGACATGCGTGGCGCATGATTTTAACATGACCGTATACTAAACACGGTGTGGCGCATGATTCTCACATGACCTGTGCTAAACATGGGACAACGTTGTGACTGTCTCGTGTCATCGCCGGACCTACATATATTACACTCCACTACTTCCGGTAACGACACTAATGATCCTTTCGACAAGCCTGTAGTATGTTCAGAGCCTATCTAGCGACTTAGAATCGTAGGGGCAACCATCTTGTTCTACTGAGCACGAGAGAGCTAGCCAGCCAGCCAGCAACTGAAGGAAGTCGACGCCTCGAGGCCGGCACCGGCGAGGTCGAAAGCAGAGGGGTCGATGCGATGAAAACTGAGGTTTATCTACGTTGCACGTGAGGGTCGGCTGAGGTGGTTCTCGTTCATCGTTCATCAGTGCTGTGTTGTCGTTCCTTTCCTCTGCGTTCGTTGGGTCGTTGTCGTCGCTATATCTTTCAGTTACGTCACAGTTTCGTTACGACGCCCGTTCATCGGTCAACTTACTTGGCGTATTCATCATCGAGATCGTTTGACGATGCCGTCGTTGTTGTTCCGGCCGATACGAGACCGCGCTGCTTGTAGCCTGCGGGGCTATGACCTAGGCCGGGGCCTCCAGGACCGCCAATATGGTCAGGCTTCTTATAGAGCTCGAACGCGCTGCCCCGACTGGCTTCGTAAGGGGCGCCAGGAGCTGCAGACCTCATATTTGGCCCTCCGGAATTCCTGCGCGGGGCCAATCGGTAGCAACGAGCGGCAAGCGAGGAAACAGCGACATAAGAAACAGCAACAGCAACAACAACAACAACAACAACACTCAGTTCCAGATAAAGGAAAATATGAAGCACTACAAGTATTTGCGCATACGCGTCAACTAGCCGGATTGGTTGCTATTGTGGTAGTAGTCGTAAGAGATGCAGATTATTGTCAGCACGAGAAGAATACCGAGGGAGTAGTCCAGTTGAAAATCGCGAGTAGTGATATTGAACAAAAACGGGGGGAAAATACTTCAACACAAGCAAAACGCGGCGGCGTCATAAATGTTGGTGGTGGCAGCAGCGGCAGCATCATAGTTTAGAGAAATAAAATTTACACACATATATTTTCTATTTTGAAAATAAACAAATATTCTCACAGCTACATTGCGGCGATTATATTGTGACGATGTTGAAGTGCAGAATCAAAGTATTAGCAGTGCTTGTGCGGCAAGCAGTAGCGTATTCAAAATGCTCGATAGCTCACCTGTATGGACTGGGTGGGTAGGGTACGTTGAGGTAGGGTCCGTTGTTCATCGGATAGGCCGCGTTATGGCTGCCTTCGTGCGTCGCTTGGTGGTGATTATTGTTGTTTTTGTTGTTGCTGTTATTGTTGTTGTTATGATGGTTGTTGTTGTTATTGTTGTTGTGATGGTGGTTGCTATTGCTGTACGCATGACTGTGGTTGTTATTCATCTCAAGATTCGTCTTGGCGTTGGTTTGGTTATTGTTGTTACTGATATGGTTATTGGCTGTTACTGTTGTTGAGGATTTGGTTGGCGGTTGATGAGTGGTTTTGGGTCGGAGGCGGCGGGAAAAGGTTCGTGCGCTTGCTGCCCATACGGCTCACATAGTTGTGGCTGTCAAGAGCCACTGCAGACGGAGGCACTCTGCCCCCAGGCGGAGTACCCAGGCCGCCAGCAGTCTTTCCATAAATGCCATAGTCGCAGCTGTTGTTGCTCACACCATTGTCTGTAAACACACATTTTGCAACGAATAGGGCTTTGTCAGATGGGTCAAAAACGCAAATTATCAACGTGCATAACACGAAAGGTAATTTCAAGGCGCGCTTAGGCGAGTGCAGTTTATTCAGTAAAACGTATAGGTTCTCACGCGTATATGTAGCCGCACTCAAAGTATGCACCTTGTTACAATAAGTATGAACTCTCTACTACATCGCATTACGAAACTTATCTATTAAACAATTCGAATATATATATATATATATATATATATATATATGTGTGTATGTATAAATAATATAATATATATATATATATATATATATATATATGTGTATGTATATGTATATATAATATATATATATATATGGCCAGCGTGAGAGCATATTAACTCACTGTGCTTAGCGACGTTAGCCCCCGCATACGCAGAGTACGGCGGCGGGGCGTTCTTAAGCAGTAGATCTCGTTCGCCGGCTGCTGTTCGGCGATCCATCGAACCGCTGACGTTTAGTGGCGAAGCAGACATAGCGTCGTAGATCCGTTGGCCGCTAGGTGTGGTTCGGGCCGCCGTCGGTGGAGGCGGGCCGACCACGCCGACACCGCCAGCTTTCGACGGCGTTCGTGGAGGCGGCGGCGGAATGGGCTTCTTGAGCAGCGGGGGCGGCGCCGGACCCGGCCCGCCCGACATCATGGGCGATCCGAGATGGCTGTGCGGGTTGCGCGAAACATGCATCAACCTCGAACCGTACGGGCTCTCGTCGAGGAGTCGAGCCGCTGCAGCGGTTGCCGCCTTCGCGGCGGAAACAGCTTGAGCTTGCGTCTGACCACTCTGGCCCTGGTCAGCGGCGTGGCCGTGGATCCCGGCCGAGCCCTGGCGCGAGTGTATCTGACGCTGCTGCGCCACCTGCTGCGCGTTGATGTAGTCCGAGTCGGCTAGCGACTGGAGTGAGTCCGTGGTCGGTGGCGGCGATCCGACGAAGCACGCCGGGTTTTGTGGCGTCATCCGCATAGCGTAGTTCGTCGGAGTCTAGAATTTTACATAAATGCATAACATATAACATCAGTACACATATAATAGCTTATCTTAAGGAGGTTGTTTTTGTAACATCAGCGATCGGAGTCCTGCCGGAAGATCGAGACGTCCGTTCGTTCAGATCATGAGTGTTCAGCGATGGCAAGGTTAGATATAGAACTATAGAAGTAGGGTTCACACTGTTACTGCTATTGTCGGCTCGACTGAACTGTCGACATGCTTTGGAATCAGGCTACACGTACTGCAAATTCACTAGGGAGCTACTGTTCTGGTGAGATAGATCTACCGGGGTGTCACCAGTTTGATTGAAAGTTTCTTTGAGTGATGCTTATTGAGATCAGATGATAAACCATTGCGGCTGGGAGTCACCGACCATGCTGCCACAAGGGCTGTTGGAGAAGCCCTGGAGAGCCTCCCTGATATTAGGTAGACATGTCAACCGAGCACTAAATCAACAAAAGTCAATCAATCTACAAGCGGAACTAACGATGTCTACCCAAACATCGGGTTATATCGTCTTTGAACATCTGGTAACACAACAAAACACATAGCGGTAAACCCATGTTGCTCCGCCTACACCGTGTGCTTATTTATGCTGCGTGCTGTGGCTGTGATGTTTGACTGACTGCTTAACATGCGCTACGTACCATGCCATTGAATCGATGCGGTTTATTACTCCGGTCGACCTTGGGCGCAGGTTGCGGTAGGCCAGGACCGCTGCCAGATACATTGGGATCTAGCGTCTGTTGGGGTGTGTGACAGGTCTGTCGCAGGACAGCTTCCTTCGTCGAATAGATTTCATGCAACTTTTGTTCGTGTAACCTTCTCTGCAACTGAGCCATCTCCGACGCGGAACTGGTGTACAGTGACTCCTGATGTTGAAGCAATTGTTGTTGTTGCTTGGGCTGCTGCTGCTGTTGTTGTTGAAGCAGATCCGCAGGTGTTGTCGTACGGTGTTCAGAAGTGGCAACACGGACAGCCGTCAACGGTCCAGGGCCGCCGCCGCCAACGGGAACGCCATGAGGTGGCGGCCGAGGTGGCGTGGCGTCATAAAGAGGACTCGAGTCGTTCAGCTGGCTACCGCCAATGCTCTTCTTCGAAACCAACGAAGAGCTCACGTAGGTGTCAGCCTCCGGCAAACTACAAACGATGTCGACGACGACAAAGACGACAACACCAAGCAGGGGCAAAAGTACATGTTAGACAAGTGAAAGCAGAAAGCAAAGTAGCGAACTCGCCATACGTTCTTCAGCTAAAAAACACACAAGATTGTTTTTTCAGCAACTATTGAGTGACTATTTCTCACTCAGGTCATATATATATAACGCCTTGAGGTATGCCCCAGCTGGCCGTGTACATGTTCTTCCATATATGTATCATGCAATATGATACCTCATGCAATCCATATATATATATATATATATATATATATACGAGGTGTGTTCAAAAAGTATCGCGACTTTTGTGTTTTTTCAAAAATTATTCATTTATTCATGAATATCTATTTTGTCCCCTTCAAAGTAATCCCCATGAGATATTATACACTTGTGCCAACGGTTTTTCCAATCTTCGAAGCACTTCAAAAAACCTTTTTTTTTTATCTTGTTCAGCTCCTCCTTCGATGCCGTCTTTATCTCGTCAAGCGTAGCGTAACGTCGTCCTTTCATGGGCCTCTTCAGTTTAGGGAACAAGAAAAAGTCACAGGGGGCCAGATCTGGGGAATACGGTGGCTGCGGCATCATTAGTGTGTTGTTTTTGGCCAAAAACTCGCGCACAAGCAACGATGTGTGAGCAGGGGTGTTATCGTGGTGCAAAAGCCAATTTTTGTTCTTCCACAAATCCGGGCGTTTCTGGCGGATTGCTTCGCGCAAATTGCGCATAACTTGCAGGTAATATTCCTTATTGACCGTTCTACCCTGTGGCAAGAACTCATGATGCACCACGCCCCTGCAATCGAAGAAAACTGTCAGCAAAACTTTCACATTCGACCGAACTTGGCGCGCTTTTTTCGGTCTTGGTTCGTGCGGCAGCTTCCATTGAGATGATTGAGCTTTGGTTTCCACTTCATAACCATAAACCCACAATTCGTCACCAGTTATGACCCTCTGGAGCAAATTTGGGTCGTCGCGGACAGAGTCCAACATCTCATTAGCAATGTTCATGCGATGCTGTTTTTGGTCGCAATTGAGCAATTTTGGTACGAATTTCGCGGCGACCCGTCTCATGCCCAAATCATTGATAAAAATCGAATGGCACGAGCCAATCGATATGTTTAGGTCCTCAGCAACTTCTCTAACGGTGATTCGACGATTGGCCGATACCATTTTCTCCACTTCATTAATTTTTTCGTCTGTTGTTGAAGTGCTCGGGCGTCCGGCACGCTCTTCGTCGTTCACATCTTCTCGGCCTTCTGAGAACATTTTGTACCACCGATAAACGTTGCTTCGGTCCAAGGTAGCTTCTCCGTATGCCACAGTCAACATTCGGAATGCATCCGCGCACTTAATTTCGTTTTTCACACAAAATTTGATACAGGTTCTTTGATCCATTTTTTTGAATAGGTAAAATCGAAGACGATCCAAAACACGTGCAAGCAAAGCAGCTGTCAACAATTAAGTGAACATTCAAAATGGCCGAGCTTGTCGGCATAAGTGAGAGACATGAGTACCAACATAACGCCACAAAAAATCGAAATTCGAATATACGTAACCCGCGAAAATTCAAAAGTCGCGATACTTTTTGAACACACCTCGTATATAGGGATTGCATGAGGAGTGCATATATATACGGAGTGAAGGCTGCGTGAAGGGTGCATTTCTATGTATGAGGGCGGATCGTTAAAAGTTCTAATACATATTTTAAAAAAATATTTATTTAATCCTCTAAAGTGTTCTCTTTTGTTTCCTTTAAAATACCACATTCTTTCCCATACTTTAAAGCTTTTTAGACCCGTATTTCGGAATCGAGTTTAGTTACTTCTGCAATTTTTTCTTTATCTCGTCTCTAGCCTAGAAACGTTGTCCCTTCAAATTTGTTTTTATCCGTGGAAACAGAAAAAGGACGCACGGGGCCACCACCGGCGAATAGGGATGGTTGCGGAAGCTAAGAATTCAAATTTTTCATCAACTAATCTGAAATAAGTAACGATGTGTGCGCCGGTGCGTTGCTGTGATAAAAAAATCAAAAAGAGGTGTTTGCCCAGAGTTCAGGCCTCTAACGTCGGACGTTGTAGCGCAACCTTTGTAAAATTTCACTGTAGTATTCCTTATAACAGAGCCAGGTGTCAAAAATCGTGGTAGATGATTCTCTTGTAGTCGAAAAAAAACAGTCAAAAGAACCTTGGTGTTGAATCTGCTCT
>QVRM01003766.1:40000-60330 GCA_003439945.1 Dermanyssus gallinae | reverse complement strand
CTGCCAATTTATGTAGTGGGGTGTATAGTTTGACCGTTTAAAGAGTATAGAAATCTATAGAATCAATGCTTGTGAGTAATCTTTCAAATGTATATAAGTGTCATTTTTAGGAGTATTGCTCCACATCAGTAGTTGTGATCTTTACAGGTAATACGTCTGATTGCTCTCGTCGTCTTCCTTCTCAGACGCCGTTTTGTCAACATCGCTGAAATACATTTTGTATAGTCTGCAAGTGCGCGACATTCGGCCCTCGGACCCAAGTTCGATTCGCGCAGACTCGTTGACAACAATTAGCTAGAGAGGTAGACCGTGATAGAGAGTAATTAGTAAATAATCGATGATCTAAAATAAAAAGAGGACGATGACAAACGAGGTTGAAAATATAATATGGTTTATTTCGCAATAACATTGCATTTCAAGATGGTACATAATTTCAGTACAATTCATTCCTTTTATACAATTTAAACACTTCAGCGACCCGTCCCACCCGGCAAAAAAGTGCAAAGACCGCCGATGCTTCTGGCAGCTCGCTGCGTGGTATTTAGCGCATATCTGCGAGCAGAACCGGCAACGACATTGATCGTCAACTTGGTGAAATCCTTGAGTCGAACATACCAAGTGATGATAGCCATGCACAATGTATCTTGTGTACACGTGCCGGCTAGTGCATGCCATTCCATCCCAAAGCTCCCTGGCGAGGTACACATCCAATTGCGCTACCTCTGCCGAGGCCTCGGTCACTTTTCCCTGCCACTCCAACAAAAATTGTTGAAGTGGTCCAGTAATAGGTGACCTAAGCCTGACTCTGATTGTTTCCACTGCCGGCCCGCAACCCGCTAGCAGGTACACGAAGCGGCTTTTTGCCGTCCGGGGTAAGCAAAGGACCCGCTTCATATATATTGTGAAGCATCTTTCTAGCTGCGCAAAATTTGCCGCTGAAAGATGGCCCCACACCCTGCCAAGGCTGTAGCTCAATATTGGCACAATCTTAAGCTCATAAAGACGCACGGCCGCACTCAAAGACAGTCGTCGAGGGTCTCTCACCTCTGTGTGAATAGAGGTAATAGCCGCTCGACACCTGTCGGCGATGTGCTGGGTAAAGGTCGTTCCCGTATAGTGTAGCCTCAGACCCAGATACGGGAAAGAGTTGACAAAGTCCAGCGGTTGGCCACAACAGGGTATTACGTCTGCTGCGGCCAATCGACCCCCACGGCGAAACTTCATGGCTTTCGTCTTCCGCGCATTTATTTGCAGGCCCTTACGGTGAAGGTAACTTTCGACGTCGCCGACAATTCGACGAATGGCACCGCGGTCCCGGTGGGCCACTACTATGTCATCCGCATACATGACGACGACGGCGTTTCTAAACTCCTCCCGCACATGGCGAGCTAGGTCTGCGATGAGCAAGGAGAATGCCAGGCAACTGAGAGGGTCCCCTTGGGGGGGTCCCTACGTTTTGACAGAGCTGCAAGGTGTCTTCGCCCCTTACGTTTACTTCAAGGCGGTCTTCAGCAAAGAAGCTGGAGAGCACTCGTAGGAAAGAACCACCCACCCCAGCATGTCGAAATGAATCGACTAGTAGGTGACGGGGAGCTTTGTCGAAGGCCTTGACACAATCGATAAAGACGGCGTACAAGTGACCCCCGGGCACAGCCAGCACCCGTTCAACTTCCGACTGGAGTACATGGATCGCGTCCTGTGTACCTCGACCTTTCCTGAATCCGAATTGCTCCGGAGGTAAGGCCTTCTCCACAGTTGGAAGCGCCCTCGAGATAATCAACTTGGCGAAGATTTTCTTGAGAGTGCGTTCCGACGCGATACCCCGATAGAGATTTGGATCGTCCACGTTGTCACCGTTTTTGCCCTTGAATAGCAGAGTAAGCCTGGCCTCGTGCCAAACCTGGGGTATGTGTCCCCCGCTGAGTATCTGATTAAACAGCTTACACAGCTCCTCCGCTAAAACATCGGACGACTTAGCCCAATGTTCGTAATAGATCCCATCAGGACCACTACTCTTTTTCTTGGGTAACCCGCGCAAGATCTGCACAACTTCCTCCACCGTAAACGGCGAATTCATGTCGTGCTGCTCCAGAGTGAGCGGTTGCTCAATAACTGGGTTAGGCGCGGGGGCGTTTGCATCGAGCAGAAGGGCAGTGAAGTGCTGCCGCAACTGCTCCTTTGTCATGCTGTGCATGCTTCTGTTTTGCCGGCGAACAATGTAGACATGGGGTTCGCGCTCTGCTCTCTCAAGCAAACGAAACTCCTCCTCCTCATCATACCGGCGCTTACTCTCTACAAGCAGTTTCTTGTAGGTTGCTCTATGTCGGCCATAGAGCGCCCTACGATCAGCAACTACCTGGGGGTCGGGGTGTAGAGCCCGTGCTCGGCGCAGGAGCCCCAAGACTTCCCGACGTTTTAAGTAGCAGGCCTGTGTAAACCAGGGCCGCGCCCGTCTTTGTCTGTACTTCTTCTTGACTACAGCCGCCTTGACAGTGGCCTCCAAAGCGTGGTTGCTTTGTTCAATGTCAGAAGTTGATCTCAGCAGCTCTAACTCGCGCGTCAATACACGCAAATCTAGTTGCCTAGACCAGTACGTTATCGGCTGCCGACGTGGGGCGCGTCCCTGGCCAGGCACACACAGAGACGCCAGCACCGGCAGGTGCTTCCGTGCTGGAATATCAAGTACCTCGCATCCTTGAAATTCCGTCGGATGTTGAAGATTGTGAAACAGGAGGTCGATAGTGCTTCTTCCACTTTGGCAAACATACGTGAATTTATCACGCTCATTTGCGCAATCCAGGCCTCTGTTTTCTAGAAGCTTAAGAAGCACATCGCCCTTCCTGTCGGTGGCGCCACTATCAATACGACAGTTGAAGTCGCCGCCGACCAGAGTGGGTAGCTGGAGGTTTAGTCCCGCTAGACCAGCACTGATCGCATCGGCAACGTCAACGGCGGTTGAAAGGCAACTCAAACGAGGTTGAAAAGAAAACTCAAAGAAGTATTCTTCCTCACGGCACATGTCCTGGGTAGCGGGAGGCAAGCGGAGCCAATTTCTTTCCTATAAAGCATCCCTTTCTCAAGCCGTGCTGTGCGGCCGCTGACCTATGCTTCCTAAGTTGGCGTTAATAATAATCTGGAACGGAGGAGGTAGATATAATTGTGTTCGTATCGCCCGTTGCGGTAGTTTTATGGGCGCGCATTCTGTATACTGTGTTTGCAAAGTCCCGAAGGTGAGATGTATAAGTATCTAAAGTACGGTTATGCATATTTATATTGATACAAAGGTTCACGCGCCCTCTGGGCAAATTCAAAGTTGCTGTACGAATTTCGAGAGAATGATGAATGGTACTGTAGCTTGTCAAAACAACGTCACCATCTTTGAGGACCAATCAATCAATAAACGGACCTGCCGAAAATGGCATGCCAAGTACCGTAGCGGAGATTTTTACCCGGACAATAAACCAAGGTCCAGTCGACCCTCATTGCCGGAAGGAAACATTCCGCGCTTTAAGGATGCAATAAAATCCAACGCTTACCACTCGAGATTTCAAGAAAGGAGTTGCAGTTGGTCAAGTAACCATTGTCAGAACGCTTAAAAAACTTGGAGTAACTTCTAAGCTTTGTGAGTAAGTTCCGTCAGCAAATTGTATCGAATGCGCGTCTGCACTTCTGTTCTCAATCGCGACCGCCAAACTTCGTTTTTGAATCATTTAGCAAGATGCTATAAAAAAATAAATCCTGAAAAACTGTAAGCTAGCAAAGATTTTGGTCCAAAGCACAGACAGTTTCTAGAGTTAATCCAAATGAAGCGTCTCAAATAAGGTTGTGTGGTTACCACTCAAATAAGGTTATGTTGTAATATTGATGGGATGTCGGAAGAACCCTCACTCTTAACTTCTAAAGGAACCAGACAATCAATACGGATCGTTACTGCCTACAACAAAACAACAAATTGACCTAAACGCGTCCACGACTCGTGAATAGGAGCTGGGTCATCTGTCACCAAAAACGCAGCCTAACCTCATGCCAATAACACCAGTCTTAAATTTGCTTACGATTTCGGCTGGAAAAGTTTTGCGCACCCATCATATAGGTAACAAGATTTTAAAACAAAATGTTGCAGAGCTTGCTTCTGAATGCATTAGAAAAAGCTTCCAATAATAATAATACAGCTCAGTTGAGCCGGATTGGGTGGCAAAGCACGCGGACGCCAGAAAACGCGTTAAATACACTGGACTGAAAACAAGATCTACTTTTGTGTTTATTGCCATGAAGACGCTAGGATCAATCAGCAAGGGAACCGAAGCATTTCTCAAAGATTTGAGTAAGCGAATTCAGGAGGTCACAAGCGATCGAAGAGAGGGTCAATTCCTGAGGCAAGCGTCGTCTTTGGCCGTTTGCAGAGGAAACGCGGCATCTATTTTAAGCGCCTTGGAGTGAAATAATTATTTAAAGAATTTGCAATAATACGTTCAGACCTCACAATTGTAACATTGTATAAATAATAATAATAATAATAATAATAATAATAATAATGATAATAATAATAATAATAATAATAATAATAATAATAATAATAATAATAATAATAATAATAATAATAATAATACCAATACCGAACGCCTGCAACTGAAAACCGAGCCGAAAGCCGAGCGCTCAAGAGAGACGAGCTATGTAACTGACGATGTTTCTCGTCTATCTGCCCTTGCCAGCCTGCCCTGTGTGTACTGTGTGTCAATCTAACGCCCCTTCAATCGATCTACTATGATTGCTACTACTACGGCTACAACAGCAACGTCTTTTCTACTACTACTAACAACACGATGTTACTACAACGTCTGAGTGGCCATCCTGTCGGAAGTCTTTGACTGATCTCTGCCAGACTCCGCTGGCCAAAACAACGTCAGTAGGTGCTGGCTTTTGATATTATATCTATATATATATATATATATATATATATATGATAGTGACGTTCAACTGTCTGGTCGAAACCGACGGCAGTCTGCAAGAAATCAAGCACAGTCAAACTGGCGGCGAGAGAATCTTAAAAGGCAAATCAAACATAAATCAAAAACACGACAGTCGCATATCTAATATAGTCTCGCACGCACACACTGTACAACTGTGTAACTTCGATGATACGTACTGAATTGGAAATCAATTAACGAATTGCGAAACGAGCAGAGTACAATTTTTAACATTTATTATTACATTACCGTTCGGTATTGTTAGTAACAATACATTACACGTGTTCATAAGGTCTCGAAAACGACATTCGTTTCCGTTAATTTTGGACATATATAGAATATGTTGCATATGCGTCTCCGGGAAATGCTACCGGCCTATCGCCCAAATAGCTGGCGTTGACCGACATGTTTCATTATGATATTTGGCGCTGATGAGGCCGCAAAATGTGCAACGACACCCATCGGAAGGGTTATCGAACCCAGTGCAATGGCACAGTTTGTGGTAAAAGCCGTGAATGAAGAAACGGGTGAAAACGTGACGCTGCTCGAACAGCGGTTTTACATATGTATTGTCTAACATTGCCGACGTTTTGTAGAACGCTTATGGCACTTCTGTCATCTTCTGCTCAAAGTGCTTACGAAACTCTCGCAGTCGGATGCGGTAGTCGTAAGTTGAAAGCGGTTTACCAGATCCTTGATGAACAGCGTCGTGCTCGAGAGACTATAAGTTAGCCTGTTTTGCGCATTTATTGGAAGGCTCAAAACTCTCTTAAGAAATGCTGCCTTCATTATGTCGAGAGCACTAAGTTGCTGAGCGGATATGTGTTCCCAGGTTAATGCGATACCATATGATGCCACTTTTGCGGTTGCGAGGCCACTTTTGGGTTGAACAGTATTAGAGCTGTTATTACTGAGAGCTTCTTTATAGTCAGGATTGAGGTCATGGCAACTATGCTACTATTAATTCGCTGAGATATGTGGGCGGAGCAAGATGTGCCACTTGGCGTTAGCTTAACATTCAGATGAGACAACTCTGAGACAAATTCTACAGAAGCACCACCCAAGCTAAGACTATCACTTCGCTTCGGGGGTTCCCCGGATCTGAACTTTATAGCATTTGTCTTCGATACGTTAATTGTTAAACCAATGCGCTCGCTGGATGTCTCCAGCATCTTCAGAGATCTTGTCAGATCAATGAACACTCTACTATATATCACAAGGTCATCGGCATAGAGAATTATATCTACCACAGGGGTAGTGATCATTGATACGGCCCGGTAAATCACTGAGTAAACAGCCTAAGGTTATTGGGGAGATTATCCTTGGGGATAGTCGGTGATTTGCAGAAAAGGCTTGTATTGCTGAATGCCATATTCTAGAGTGACCAGGTTTGCTTTCAGGATAGCTGACAGTATTCGCAAAACTCGTGGGCCTACGTTTGCGGCGGCTAGCTTCTCCATGAAAATATCCTTGGGGGCAGTGTCAAACGCCGCCTTGTAAGCGTACAATGCTTGGTGCTTGACGGTGACCGAGTGCTTTACGTCGTCTAAGAGCTCCTGGGATGCGGTCATTGTCGAATGTCTGGCGCGGAATCCATGCTGTTCCGGAGGGATGATTCTTCTTGCTTCGAGATAGAAGCTAAGCCGGCGTGCCAGGAGGCATGATATTATTTTGTAGATGCGACTTTTTCTTTGCAATGCTTCGCCAAGAGGATGGACAGCGAGTCATCTTTGCATTTGGGTATGACCTTTATCAAGCATTCCGACCAGGTTCCTTGAATTTCTCCTGTTTCGAAGTACTAGTTGTTAAAGAGTGCCGTTCAAAGAGACGTTAGGAGGACCACCGCCTTGAAATAATGGTTACAGACGAGGTCGTGTCCGAAGGCGCTCTTATTCAACTTTCCAATCTTCAACTTTTTAAACGCACTTTAAATTTCCATAAAAGATAATTGACCATCTATCTGCTGGAATAGTAGGCGCTTGTGTTCGTCCTATAACTCACACGATAACGGTATAATCCCAGGTGTGCTATTTGTCGTTTTAAATGCGTCGATAATGCGTTGGCGCAGACGGTCGGAGGCAGCTGGACAACTAGAGATTGTTAAGTTCCTTCTAAGGGGGTAGTGAGACCCTTATAATCATACTATTTTCACTTTCCTTGGCGAAAAAGATCTTCTTGAAGTCCATCAGCTGTCGGAACAAGCGACGGTCTCTACAATAAAAGTTCCTCATCTCTGGGTGCTCTCGGGAGAGGATGAGGGCTTGAATACCATGAGCTCTCACACGATAGCAATGTGAGTCAAACCATTCGGGCGACCGATTTTTCCTCAGTGTACGCCTATATGTAAACAAGCACGCCGCTCGTATCAGCATGTCAAAGAGCTAATTTGGCGACATTTATAGCAGGTGATTGTGGTCCCACACGCAAAGCTCCATGCGTAACTACAGGTAGTTCAATAAGTTCTTAGAATGAAACCAAGAATTTTTCAAATCATGTTTTTAAATTTATCTTATTCGATATACTCCCCGAGATGCTCAATACACTTTTCCCACCAAGATTTCAGAGCTTTTATACCTCTTAAGTAGAATTCCGCGTCTTTAGACTGAAAATAGGCATTTACAGCAGCCTTAACCTCTTCATTGCTGGAAAAACGCTTTCCACCGAGACTATTCTTCAAATGTCCGAAGAGGAAATAATCAGAGGGGGCCAGGTCTGGAGAATAGGAAGGTTGTTCAATAAGTTCGAAGCCAAAAATCCGACGGATTGTTCGACATCTTGGCCAAATTTCGCTGTGAAGCGAAAACAGGCGCGTTTTTTTGGCCTTGGTTGAGCAAATGCGGCAGCCATTTTTCTCTGAGCTCTTTCATCTTCAAGTTTTCGTGCAGGATGAAATGCACACTACCCAAACTGATCCCCAAGGCCTCTGCTATCTCCCTAATGTTCACTCGCTTATCTGCGGCAATGATTTTCCGCACCTTTTCCACGTTTTCCTAATCAGTTGCCGTTTTTGGGCGTTCTGAACGTAGTTCATCCCGGTGCTCCTGAGACCTCTTTTTAACTCATTAATCCAGTTGGAAACAGTGGCAAAACATGGCGCAGAGTCACCGTACACCTCGTCTAACTCAGTTTTCACTTGGGTCGCATTCCAACCTTTGAAATAAAATGCTTGATAACCACTCGAAACTCTTTTTTCTCCATTTTTCAAAATCACGCCGATACGTTGCACGGGAAAAGCGATCAAACGAAATCGCAACGGCCAATCACCATAATATTTTGACTGCTGGCAGTCGAAAAGTTGCAGTTCCTAATAGCGGTGGCAGCGCGCCAAAATTCGAATTCTAAAAAGCTCATTCTAAGAACTTATTGAACTACCTGTAATTTACGTCGATGCATTTACCGAGCCCCTGGCGCCTCGGCGTGCCAGTGCTATCACCTCCGTCTTTAACTTTAACTGGTAAATAAACTGGTACATGCTTTTCAAATTATGTGAGCGCGGCTGGGTCACCACAGAGAAATAAAGGAGAGATTTACTCTTCGGCGATTGCTCAGTAAAAAGCTCCAAGGTCCGTTGCGCATGCAGCTGCTTAATAGACAACAGCTCACAGTCCTGAATCTGTATCACACTGCTTGGACTTCAGAGAGGACGAACCCCTTTTTTGATTGCGGACTTTGCTTCGTGGCTGGATCAGTATGCCGGGGAAGTCAAGTTGACGGTTTATTCAATCCCGGTCTTACATAAAGAGTGCAAGGCAAGTAGCGATGCTCTTAAAGTGCTCAGCGATGAAGGCTTGATCATATATCAGCCTCTTATCAAGGCCTAGAAGCTAAAGGATTACTAAGGCTACCACGACATGCGATGAAGAAGCAGCAGGTGTTGTTGCCCATATTGCAGCTGAAAACGCTACTGTCTCGATACTTGCACCACTGCCCAGCCTTACGGCCCTTACAAGGTTGGAGAAGTCTCCCTGCTGGTCGGCCTCTGATTCAAACAAGCAAGGATCCTACTGGCCAAAGACAACACCATCGTCCTCAGCACCTCCCAATTATCTTTTATTGGGATTTATAGTAATGGCATCCGGGACTCCGTTGAGGACATCTCAGAAAGATTGGTCGCGCTGTTGCAATTATTTCAACTGGTGTGCCAGTTCTTCTGGCCGAAGTCTTGAACTGTAGGGTTAATACTGTTACGTCTTCCTGGATAATTGGCGTTCGCCAAGCGCTTGAGGAGTGTGGATTTTGGATATTTACTACTCCGTCGCCGCCAATGTTTTACTCTGATAGCGGTGGAAGTGGCGCTAATTCGCAGAGGGGTGGGTCCTCCACAATCGATATATTCGCTTATTCAGGTCCTGAAGGAGACACCGAGTATGGCGGACAAGTGATTGGCGTTGTAATTATTGAATTTCAAAAGCAGACTACAACTGCATACGGGTATCGTGACTCTCTGCGAGTTTACACCCAAATATCGTGCGCTCTTTCGTCTTTCGTTAATGTGCCGATGCGTCCGTTAGTTTTCAGCCTCGCGTTCAGGTTCGCCAACCGTCACTGTTGGGTTAAATACGTCGCCAATTTCGACAGGTGGATCGAAAACGACAGGCGACTCGAGCAAGATGCGACTCGCGGAACACGAAAACACATATCGCCAGTAGAAATGATCGCAACTTTTTTTGACGCGTAGAACCTTAACCCTTACGTACGCTTGTTGTAAGCTTCGTAAAGCCGTTCAGGAACCAAAACTTTGACATACACATGGAGCATCTTATACATTAATAGCATAGTATTTTTTGTCGTTCTTCTCGAGCTCTTCCGTTCTGTCCGCTTCCTCTGCTATAGAACAACGCAAGCCAGAAATAAATATCATCGTAACAATTCTGTTCTGCGTAGGTCGCCGTGGTCAAAAAGAGCCTGGTTTGCATCCGCCCTTTTGCAGCATGTGGCCGCTTACTCCGCATCGCCGTCGGTCTGCGTCTGGGGGGACGATAATCTGAAACCTCCTACAAAATCCGAAAAAAAACTCTCCTCTGACTTGCTGAGGCAATTATCTAAGACGGACGGATTACCCCAGGGGGGCACACGTACGTCGGAGAGAGTTTGATCGTTGTTTGTAGGCAAGGATATTTAGGCGAGACCACCTTCGTACCATGAAAGGCAGGACACATTGTAGAGTATGCTATTCGCCGTATCCGCGAACTTGTAAGCCGAATAGCCTCGGCCGCAACAAAGCTTGCTAAAATAAGAGAAAGAGAGAGAGAGAGAGCTCGCAATTGACCGGAAACTAGACAAATGGTACGTACTACAACCGGTGGTCATTATGGCATTGGGAGTTGTGGAGGGGGTTAGGAGCTACAGCCATTGTTACTTTAGAAGCTGGGTACGAAGATATCAGCTTTGGCCAGGACACACGACGATCGGGCTTACATGTTCAGCAAATGCTGAGTATGACATTTCAGTGTAGAAGAAGCGGCTTCTGTCACTGCTTGTTGCCGCTGACAGACGCCCCCCGGGCCGAGTTGAACGCTGTGATGTTTGTATATTACAAATGATAATACATTTGTAAAAAAAAAAAAACATTCAATTTGAATTTCACGACATTTATCGACTACGCGTATCATCTCTTCTTCATACCGCCGCAAACTCAAAAAAAGTGAACAACAGGACATCAATAAATTGCTATGTTTTTACTGAGTCTTCGTTTGGCGGCTAAACAGGGTACAATTGAAGCATTGTGTGACAACAGGTTGTTGCACAACATTGATATTAAACTAAGATGCAAATTGTAAATCAACAATAGCGTTCATCATGTTGAGCTAGATTAACAGATTTGAACAAACATCTTAGAATGTTTCGACTTGGCCGAGTCTCCGTAAGTAAACCCTAGATACTGGAGTGTGTCATAGTAACAAAATGGTCCAGATATTTACCCCTTGACAATCACTGGAATATTGTAACATAGATGTAGATGCCATCGGCATTGATATCGACGCAGATTGGCGCATGTTGTTTAGGAACTGTCAGGATGTATAGTAAACTTATCACATAATTTCTAACATGGTTGCGATTGTCTTTAAGAGTGCTAGTGTAGTACCGCGTAACTAGGAACTTGTCGGCTAAAACGCTTGTCTCAAACGGCGCCCTTTGTCTTCTGTCATCTGTAATTGGAACTTCTCTGCCTGGTAGATGAATATGGAAAATTGACTCCACAGAAACTCCTGCACCACTATTAATACTTATTACGTTTTGCTTTAGTATGTTAGCCTGCAGTTTGCGCATTTCTGCTGGCACCCCTTCTTTGGCTAACCTTCGACTAATTCTTGGTGCCGAGAGAGTTTACCAGCACGGTGCCAAATTATCCTTTAAGATGTGCCATGTATTCTTTGAGTGTTCGTTCATAATAATCATATGGTCTCCGTCATTATTTTGTTGAGTCCTTCCTTAGCATCCAAGATCTTAGCGCTTCTGGAACCTGATTTCAAGGCCCAACGACCTTTGGAAAACACTTGTGTAGTTTCTATTTCACCCAGTATCATTGCGCGGTGCTCTATCAGTGTATTTGATTCTTCCGATCACTGTTTTCCTCGGCTCGTTCAAACAGACGCCTTTGTGGCCGTTCGTTCGTTTCCCGAAGTAATAAGTAATTTTTCTACTCTCAAAAATGTTTCTTTACCGTCAACTCGCTAGACTAACATCACACTCAGCGCGCCCCACATATGTTTGGAGCTTGCAAACTGGCCCTATAGTACAACTACAGTAAGCAGCTCTTCACTCGGTTCTTCATGCGGATGCGTATACGATTGTACGTGCCTCTGTACTCGTTCGTGTGAGCTGAAAGAGCCGCACTTGGGAGACTGCAGGACGCCAAAGTGTTGCCAACGGTGAATGCCTGCTCCTACATGCATACAAACACATACGTATATGTAAATGTATATTTCTTGGCACGTAGAGCTTTTGAGCATCAGGAAGCCAGCTACAGTCAAAGCAGAGGTTATTTTCCAGCGGCACAACCGGGTCAATCCCATGCTATTTTCTCTCTCTCTCGCCTTTTGCCGGCATTCTTCGCTAGCTATCCTGAAGCCGTTTAAATGCATAGACTTCTGCTGCTATGAAATTCAACCGCTTAAGCCCATCAAGTGAACCCATTCAAAAGCAATCGCTGAGCCGTACTTTCAGCAGCAGCAGCAGTAGTAAAAGTAGTAGTAGTAGCGACAGCTGACGGCGTTCTCACTCATCGGTGTCCACAGGCCCACACCTGCAAAAGGCCACGGCTAATCCTATTAAGCGTAGCTGGTTGGGTCTCATCCACTCTTTTACTCCGTTATTGTTTACTACGTTAATATTGGTTTATTCGCTTTCGAGTTTTGTCCATTCGGCGGCAATGACGACCTACCTCCTAACGTCAGCAGTGTCCGGCTGTCAACCAGGACCATGACATATGCGGGAGAAACAAACGGCACGCTTCGTTTCTTTTGCAAGAGATTGCTCGTTGAGCATCACGGAAGGAATCGTATTATTATGCAGAATTGCTATTGGCATAGCAGTCGAAACTGCGTACGTCAAGTCCTGCCAGCCGCCCTACGCCTTACTTTGGTTGTGTCTGCGTTATCGGGAAGTGGTCGATCCGAGCCAAGAAAAGCACTGTACTTCAACGGAAGTCTTCATGTCCGTCGTAGGAAAGTCGATGGGCGTCCGAAATAGCCACCTGGGCTTGTTGGCGAGACGGCTTATCACGGGCATCTCTCCACCATATTTTCCACTTGACACACACACAGAGGCGCACATGCGCACTCTGTTTAATGTAAAACACCTTGTAAGGTGCATAATTGCAAATATTACAATATGATACACTTTTATTGGAGGAACGATTGTACAAGGTATCCTAATTGTTGGATACGGCTTGTGGTCCGCCAACCAAAGGCGTGATTTGCAATATCTAGTCTCGCTGTTACCGGTAGGCAAAACAAAACATTTGCTCCGAGTGTTAGGCTTCACAATGAAGTAGTCAGATGTACAGTCATGTCGTACAAGGTATACTTTATTTTTTCAAATCTACGTTTTATTCAATATCGGAGGCGACGGCTTGGGGAGACGGAAGTACAATCTAATGCATTAAAAATTTAGCCTAATTCATCACGTGAATTAGGCTGCAATATTAGCCGCTGTGGAAAACAAAATCATGCCCGTTTTAAGCAGAAGACGAGGAAAGTACTAGACACGCTCTACAGGAGACGCCGGCACTGTTAGACTGCATGAATGGAACTCCTCCTCGAGCAACGCCGCATTGTCACTCGCCACCACAAACTGTGGTCTATGTGCGCACTTGGTTTCATAAACCTTGCGGTGAGTGTCACTGTGCATCTTGTTTTCACCTCATTTACACCAAGTTTCATCATGAGACAGATTGGCCAGTGCTATCTATTTGGGTGTTGTTGGGTCGGTGATACTTCTGGTGTAAGTGTATATACAACATATTCCATAGATATTTAAGATTGGCAAAAACGAATAACGTTTTCGAGATTTATTTAACACGCGCATTGTAATTTAAATCGTGTAACAATGCCTATACGTGATGAAATTGAATATTGTTATTGCAATTTTCAGTTGGTTAGATATATTAGCTGAACGGCGGACTTCGTTATGCAGCTCAATGCGTGATCGGCTTAGCGGCATCCAGTGATTAAATTTCACTTTCAGCGCCATCTTGTCATTATTTGTTCTTAAGGTTTGTCTAATGCCCCCTCAGTGAGGAAATTTGAATTGCTGGTCGTACTTTTTAGTGTAAACAGTTTCCGTGTTGCGCAGAAGTTTCACAGAGCCTCTTTGCTAAAGCGGTCCCTCATTGGCAACCAGAATGTGGGTCCCAGAACCTTAACGTGCCCTACTGCGCATTGCATTGTGCTGCTTTAACCGCTTTGACGCGCAGCAAGTTTATCCATGCGCCTGCTATAATTACTCCGTCGACCACCGCTAGCGCGTATATCACAGACGCTCATTCAGGATCTAGAGCGGATAGTTTTCTAGGACGTAACCATTCGGTGCCAGTCTCAATAGTGTATGTCTCTGCTCGAGCGTTTAGCTATTCCAGCCCATTTTGGCGGTCTACCCCATTCACTCTGTACGCGGCTACTATCGTCGGATTTTTCTATAAGTAAACCTTCTAGCAATGGAAGCCTGGACAGCCTCACCGGTACGGTATTTTATGACCGGTTTCCGTGCTTGACGTCAAACACACACGTTTTCAACCCTTCTTGCTCTCATCTTTTCTAATGGGCGCGGCTCATTCAATTAGCTTCCAGATTTCTTTCTTTGGTTGTAAACTTGAGTAATGCTCTTTGCTAACTCTCTGCGTAGGTTCTCGCTTGGATCGCGTCCACATTTACGGCCGCTGCTTGATTTTAGCTCTTTCTTTGATTCTTTGATGCCTTTTGTCAGCGCCATTGCCTGCGGCTTTCCAAAATAGTTTTTTTAAACAGCAAGCAGTCCCTTATTTGAAGCTCTGTTGCGCATAGCAGCAGTTTGCATTTTACTACCTCTCTCCTCTTCGTTGAAGCACACTTTGCACGTGGCGGCCGGATGTTCGGAGTCGGCTTCGCCACTCCGGCATTCGCAGTTGTCCTACACACGTTCAAGATATTCCAATTTAAAAAAAACCAACGGTTATTCAACTGCATGCTTTCGCATTGGGAAAAAAACGCGCAAACACTTGGGACAGACCCTCTGGTCTATATATGCAGGACAGACTTTCGCTTTTGAGGGGTTTAGCGGCAAATAAGAACTTCAGCTGAATTGCACAATGATACATAGATAATGTTTGTTGATAGAAGCCATCATCAAAGGCCTAATAAAATATTTTTTCCTAACATACTTTATGATTGTGCTGTATACCTCAACCAAAAATTCGATTGTTTACTTTATGATTACGAATGCGCAGCTCTCTTAGATACTTATACAGAGTGTCACGGTTGCACAGTGACTGGATCATTTGCAAAACGAAACACACTTTAACAGGACACTTTCTATTGAATATCTCATGCAGAGACAAAAATGCAATCTTGCAATTCGAATTTTAATCACAAAAATCGCCTAATTGTAGCAAGAACTCGAATCCATGACAATGCTGCTAAATGTATGCATAAGATTTATTGTTGTTGTTATGATTGTTGTTGTTGTTGTCGCATTGTATGTGAAACAACTATATGAGAAACCTTATAGAGCTCAGAAGTTATTCCAAACTTACTGAACGCTTTGTCAACATTTGCGTAGTTCACTTAGGGTATCCTTAGATGTTTACGGTTTATTTACTGTAGATGTAGCACGCTGCTTTCTAGCACCAGAAGCTACTTGAATCGTTTAAGTTCAAGTCTCTCCCACATTACATTTTGAAGGATTTCGACAGTACCTATCGAAAGAAGTAATTTTGTAACTAAACGTATTATATATATATATATATATATATATATATATATATATATATATAGTTTAATACGAATACTCCATTAGATTACGACATTTTATGTGACTTTGCCCACACACACACACACACCTGTCGACAAAGAAATGCAGCCGGATTGGCCCTAGGCATATCAAGCTATCTCTTTGGCGTCGGAATTCCTAAACAACGACGATAAAGACACTAGCTAGCAATATAAAACGGTAAGAAGCTAGAGTGCAAATGATGCCACCACGACACATATGGCTACGTACGCCGGTGACGATAATAGAGACGCCGCAACATGCAAGTTGCATTGCTACAAGAGCACAACAAGAGAATTCAGGCAATTGTACGGATGTAGGAGGAGTAGTAGAGAGGACCCAGAGTAGACACTCACTGATACACAGGCACGTTTGGCCACATCCCACAAGCTAACCAATAGCACCAACAGACAATGGAGAGACAACGTGACGGAACATACGACGGTTAATAGAAGACTCGCAATTTTATTTAAAAAAACAATAATACGACACCACAACTGTTCGTGTAGGACGCGAAACACGCTTACGCCTAAGATAACAATCGCGCGAGCGATTTACTACCGGCTCTAGCCCGGCCAGGATGGCTAAAAACAGTTGGACATTGGAAGAGGCACAGATACTGGAAGAGGCTGAGGCTATTTAAATTTACGCACCGTCGCTACGTCATGTAACAGACATGGAACCGGAAGCGGGAAACACAAGGGAAAAGCGGAAGCGGAGAACGTGGGTCTCGAATTCAACACGGCGTTAGTCTGCGTGACCACAAACCGCTGTTCTCATCATCTGGACTTTGCTATGCCACCGTTCAAACGACGAAACGAGTCCTGGGAAGACCAGGGAACAAGAATGCCGAACTATAAACGCTGAAACTAGTATTACTTAAATTCGTCTTTATAATTCACAATATTCACAGTGTTCTTGAAGGCGAGATATAGCAATATCCTGGCCGTCAGGAACACTCCCCTCTGTCTGTCAGTTAAAAGGAGTGCTATTTGCGACCAGCCTTACAGCGGCGCATTATAACAGTCAAATTGCTGGTGTTGCTACTGACGTCTCGTGCATACTATTTCAAGTTACGCCAACTGCCATTGCACTTAAGTACGAGCTAGCGTGCAACATCTTTACTAAGCTAAGTTCAAACTGCTACATAGCGCAACAATTGCGGGCGACCTGCTGTCTGCCTGCGATGCCGTTACGTAAGGCTCCTTACGATCAGGCGCAGGCGATTTGCACGTGGGAAAAACAACCAGTGCTATTTGTGCTAATTATTGCATGCTAACATATGCTGGCAATAGACTCGGCATTTTCCTAGGAGAGTGAAGAAGACCTTGTTTGTTGTGCCACACTTAGATGAGCCAGACAGTCGTATAAGGTATGATGAGATCATTTATTATTACTCGGTATCTAATCATATATTAGAGTTTTAGGAGTTCTGAATACAAAACCACCGTGTGGGTAGAGTTTTCAACATTTGAGAGCCTGGCGTACAGCGCCACGCACGTTGATTATATCATTATGTAATGCGACTGTCTGTTCCTGGAGCTAAACGTGTTTTCGTGCGACTTACGGCTTACGAAGGTATGACTTATGGCAGGCAATTCGTTTTTAATTATACAACGTGCACACAGGCACCTTCACTAACGCGTTCTGTTCTAGTCGTATGAAGTGCAGAATAGCTTACGAACTAAGAGCCTGGCAAGTGTTTGCGTTCAGTGGAGCATATCCATGTTGAAATATTAATTATACTTACAACGTACTTTTTTTTCAGTATATCCGAGAATAGCGCAGAAATGTCTGACGCCGATAATTGCGTTTTATCGCAGTCGAAGTGATCACTGCGAGTGATTTTGGCGTCAGACTGAGGGCCTAATTGCGTCGCGCATTTCCCGGTATCACACGACGACACCTCAATCTCAAATGTTTTTCCGTCGGGTTCGAGTATACAAAGGAAGTCACGCATATTTTGCGAAACGACTCGCTATATCCGCTGTCGATTTGAGAGTACACCGACTAGAGATTCGACCCCAACAACTTTCCGATTTTTGGCGGATTTCGTCGAAATCTAGCTTAGCCACCGAACGAAATACGATGAGGCTCTTCTTTGTTCTCTACAATAAGCGGTATTGCTAGGCCTTGTGTAAGTCATAGCCAATGCCTGCTCCAAAAGGGTTACAGATGCATTGAGATTTATAATCTTCTTTATACCAAAAGGAATACATAGCACATACAGCAGATTGTGTTTTCTAGAGGGGTTTTGAACAGCGCGTCCATAAAGTCTTCATGAGAGATGCTAGCTGTGAGGGAGCACAGCATTAACGGCACTTTCAGCGCCCGTCTGGTTCGTTGGAAAGGTTTTTGCAGGGTCCTTCTACACAAGGCGAAGATTTTACGATTACATGCGATGCGCTCTTTGGTAACCAAGGCTTTCTTTCCACTGCCTATTTTGGATCTCTACTTCCTTTTTCAGGAGTATCTTTGGTAACGTTCAAATGAAAAAGTTGCGCCTTGTAGACGTTTTTCCCCGATCCTTGTCTCGCGCTGACGCTTGAGCTTCGATGGCAAATCTCCGATTGGGCTTTCTTCTTCGTTGGCTGACCAGATATTGCTTCCAAAATACTGCCGTTGGAGTTTGCGGTGCCGCAAAATCCACATGCGCCTGGAATAGGAGAAATTGTGCATACAGCCATAATATTTGGCGACCTTACAAAAGGGGATGCTTGAACTTACTCGTGGCCGCACAGGGCTGTCGGATACTCGCAGGCGTACGGTAAGATACAAGATCAATTTCAATCATCTGATAGTAATCGCTTCATAATGCACTAATGGAACGGATAGGTTGTGGCATGTTAGTACCTAAGGGCTCGTCAAACTCGTTAATAAAAGTTATCAGATGGAATGGGGGGAATGATTGTTTCTCTTGTGAGTGAAAATTAATTTATTAAGATGTGTTATATAGATGTGATTGGCCTGAAATGCGTGTACTTTTATAAACGTAATGAATTATTTAAAAGCGTAATGGCAAACGTCTACGGTATCGAGCATGAAAGCTCAAACCTAAGGCACCAAAGAATCCCGAGTTTTGCGATCTGTCCATAGTAAAACTACTAGTCACTTCTACTAGCCAATGTCAGGGTTTTCCTTCAGACAGGATGAAGCATCATTTCGAAGACGCTGGTAAGTTCAGCTTCTTTATCGAACAACTGATCTGTCGCAATCACACATTCCGTAACACTAGGTCCGTTCAGCCCTATATAGGTATAACAAACGTTAGCAAAATCACTGTCATTTCTAAACACGACATTTCCTCATATCATTGAACTGGTCAAAAATGAATGCTTTTTAACGAATCTGGTGACGACCCCTCAATGGTGGCCTATCCACGAATCTGTATGTGTATAGAAAGACCGATGCAACATATTGTTTATTTCTCTTGCCTTACATATATATCGATAACGTCATATTTCCACGATGGACTCTTCACTACACTTAAGGCCGAATAATTTCGAGAGTACGATTGGCTCTGAGAAACGTTGAACTGGATGCGTTGCTCATCAAATCTGGTTGTAAATACACTAATAGCTCGACCGTTGTACAATAATAGCTCTATGTATGTACAATCGTCGTTCCGTATTGCCGTACGTAGTGACTATGGACGGCTGCAAATCTGCACAATCACCCTTTTAGCTACATGCCTACCGCTAGATATGGTGAACGTCGAGCCGATCGTATAGCATGGCCGGCCAGCCAGCCATACAACGGTCTTCCGCCCACGATGCGCCTTGACCAGGCTATAACGTTGCTCCTCGGTATCTGTTCATTGCCCTCAGTCCCTCGAGTACGTCGTAAAGGACTCAGTGGAATGTTACGTTTTGCCGGCGTGCACCGTAAAAGCCCACTGCATCCCACTGCTGTTGCTGCTGCTGCTATTGTACATTATACTGTTGCAGTGGTTGTTTCACTGGTGGGCGAGGCCCTGAACATCCCTCTATCGCCTCGATATGCCGTGCCATGTGTTGCCAAGCTATCGTCACGAGACGGGTACGACAATACTTGTATAAAAATGCCTGATCGGTGCCTGAAGGTCGATTTTTACCATGTGTGTATGGAAGCTGCGGTAGCAGCAGCAGTCCCAGCAGAGTGTTGTCATTGCCACCAATTGCCACTCTATATCAGGATTAAAACGCTAGTTAAGTTATTCTTGGACAAAGGCGACAGGTCAACCAAGGAATAAAGTGCGTGGTCTTGTCAGAGACGCATAGAATTGCTGACCAACTGAACTTGGTCTCTGAGAGCAATACCTGTGCCTGCTTATGTCGTGCGGCAAGACACCGCGCGTTGCTAGAACTATACTAGCATCGTGTGGCATACGCACGAAAGGAATTGTGATGTGCGACAAAAAGCTTGTATCCTACGAGCAGCTCTTGCTTTCATGGCAAGTATTTACTCGAGAGTATGGTCGCATTCCAATCCTGCAAAAACCTGTGACGGCAGCACTTCGGACGACTTCATGGCGCTCATTATGATGGTCTAAGCGATGCGAGCGGCGCTAAAAGAAGTAGAACAGAGGTTTACTTGCTTTGTTGTTGTTCTGCGATGATGACCAGGCGACGCCTAATGACGTACTAATGGAACGGCTGAACTGTGGCATGTTAGTGTCTAGGTATAGTGGTAGCATTAGCAATAACATTAACAACAGCAACAACAACAACAACAACGACAACAACAACGCATCTCTCTCATTCTCGCGGGGCCAACCTTAACGACCTTTCTAGTCTGCAACAGGAAGGCCGTAAAGGCCGCACTCTTTTTCAGACTGCTGCGTATTTTGTCTACACGTTCTGAGCTACTACGCACTTGTTGTACGGATAGTGCACGCAATGCTAGGACGTGCATTCG